>BEXV01000876.1:134179-146920 GCA_003118195.1 Hemicentrotus pulcherrimus
GGGGGGGGGCTTATATTTTTGTTTCCCTTTTCTTTTTTTCACTAAGATGTAAGCATAATCTGTAATTTCTATTACATAACAATAACTGTGACTCGTTACCATATTACTATTCTCAATGCCCTTTCTTACATCTCATCATCGGTTGCTTAGAATGTGGCTGCCATTGCCAAACATTATGATTAAAAGCGTGCTTTAACCTTGTCTGTAATTCACTTCTTATAATCAGTAAGATTAATAAGTTTAGCCTCTCTGTTATATTGTCCCTGAGGCACTCATTAAGCAATAATCCAATGTAGTGGAACAACTCCGGTTCCAGCTTAGAGGGGGCACTAGTATCGGGAAGGATTGGGGGCATATTTAGTAGAAAGATGAATTGCAAGCTAACGAGCCATCTAGTATAGGGAGGTGATGTTGTTGTTCTTCCTTTTACTTTTTCTCTTTTCCGTCTTCTTCTCTCTCTCTCTCTCTCTCTCTCTCTCTCTTTTTACCTATCTAGCTCTCTTTCTCTCGTATTCTTTCTTTTTGGCCATTCGGTTAGTATCCCTCGCCCCCTGTATCTACGCTAATTAATGCATGTGATACCGATATAATCATAGTGTTACTATGATTAGTAACGCCCTAGTGCTCAGTTGACTGCGCAGAAGAAATTGCCAATTAATTTGTTGTTAGAGCTCATTGAATGTTTCGATCTAAAAGCCTACTACTTTACTACAAATCATGGTTATTTACAGTATATAATTATGTTTAATAATAACGATATGTAAACGTTTTCGTATAGCACATACTACAGCCCGACACACATTTTCCAACCCGACACTAATGTCCTTTCGCAAGACGTTAATCTACATTTGCCACTCTCCAACCAGGTGCTAAATGAGTACCCGGTATAGGATGCGAACGTTAATGTAGTATGCTCAGCATTGTGAGCGTCTGTAAAATGGCGCCTGGCTAAAATACTTCCCCAGGGGGTGGAAAATGTGCACATTATTGTGTGCGGGCAAGCTTAAATCTGATGACCGGGGAAATTAAGCGGTACATAAACGCGAAATATTGTTATTATAAGCAAGATTGCATGTTTGTATGCGATTAACAAAGCAAAATACAGAAAGAGTTGAAATGGTGCACTGGGTTCATAATCGTGAGATTTTACAAAGTGCTAAGTGAATATGTTTTCAAATCATTTCTGTACTTTTCGAATGTTTCTATATTTCTAAGGCATTCCGGCAAGTTATTCCATAAAACTTCCCATACAATACGCTTTCCCCAACAGCTTATTTCTCACTCGGTCTGCGTTTTGTCTTCATCGATATCACTTTCAGCAAAAATGAGGGCCTATAACAGCATTCGTCTATCATTTGTACTCATTGGCACCATTCCTCTTTTTTAATGTTTCCATTCTCTGCCAGGTTTGAATATTTGTATGTTTGTTCGTATTTTTGTTTGATTGGTCGATTTTGCCTCATCTTCATTGAGTATGTTGAGTCGAAAAATTAAGAATGAAATAAAAAACGGTTGTAGATGGATTTCTTTTTTCATTGTTTTTTTTCTCTCTAACGGATACAAGTAAGATTGGCAATAAAACAGTCTTTGTTCATAGCATATCCTTACACACATGCAAACTTTGCAGTGCCATTCAAGATCTGGACAACTAAGGGAATATACAGCGGGAATGAATAAAGTGAAGCCTAAAATCTGGCTTCTTCCTCATCTAATCTAGATTTCGTCATTCATACAGAAGCGATCGATATATCGCGTTTCGGTAGCAAATATGTGCGCGCCTATCCGCATGCGATACGGGCACTGTTAGCATGTCGGCGCCTAATTTGTCAATTTACCCACCAAAATCGACAGGATATCTCAGCGGTATTGATTATATGCTCACCTGTTGAACGAGGCACACATCGCATGGGTTCGTCATGAACGGACAAAACAATGAATTTAAAAAAAAAAAAGGTCTTCATTATTATTTGGTTCTTCTATTTCTTAGCGATAAAATGTAGGGCGTGGTGAAAGGTCGTCTGGGGGGCATTCAGGGTTATAGCTGTATCAAACCAGAAGCGATCTGTGGTCAATTTGATGAGGGCGGACCACCAAATATATATATTTTTTTAAATGGCACCCTTTGATAATTTTGAAGAAAAAAAATGTGATGACATTGTGAATAGTAGATTTGATTAGGCCTATCTTTACAAAAGAAGAGAAGAGCAACGTTGGTTTCCTTCCATCTCTCTTTCTCCTTTTCTCTCTTCAATTAACCCCATCAGTCATCAAACCTCGTCAATAAGACGGATTTTCTTCCGCGTGTCAAAAATTCGAGGCGTACAGTGGTATTTACGATTATCCATGTTTGTTTATTTGACGAATATGTAAATAAAATTGATTATATCGAGTAAAACTGCTTATTTTGTGTCGCTCTTCCTGAAAATATTTGATAAAGGCAGTGGCAGAAAACATACCCCGTTGCAACACCAGCATTTACCTCATCCCTGCATGTCCCATCCTTCTCACATTCTCTCGCCCATCTATTCCTTTTGTATCTCTGACTCTTTTATTTCCAGTTCTCTCTCTCTCTCTCTCTCTATCTATATATCTCTCCCACTCTGTCTCTCTAACGTTCGCTCTTATCTTCTACTCTTTCTCTCCCTCTCTGTCTCTCTCTAATACACAAACACATTCTCCCCTTTCCATCTCTCTCTCTCTCTTACTCATAAGTATATTCAATATCTACAGTAGATCTTAACATCCGTTTTCATTTCTCTCACCAATTAATTCTTCTCTTTCTCTTCCTCCAGAACACTACCGGTACATGCATCTCTTCTGTCTTTTCTTTCACTCCTCTCTGTCTCCCCATGCCCCCTTCTTCTTTTTTCCCACCCTTCCCTTTCCCCCTCTCCCTCCTCACCCCTCTCGCCTCTCTCTCTCCCCCCTCCTGCCTTTCTCTCTCTCTCTCTCTCTCTCTCTCTCTCTCTCTTTCTCACCAAACGCTAAGTGCAGAAAAATGGCTAAAAGTCTTACATAGTGAAAGTGTACCCACAAACGGAATGACAGGTCCACACATATTCCTTTGGAAGTCCAATGTACTTGCGTTTATTTAATTATTTATTCTCTGTCATATCCAACACAGAAAGGGTCTAGATTCATATATGTGGAACATGAGCAAATTAATATTTGTTTTTCAGCATTCACTGCCAATCCAACTGTGGAAATAATGTCATTTTAAGAATGGAATAGAGGAGATAAAAATCAAGATTGCAATCATTTCCACTAAAGAGCTTTGCATCACAGCAGTTACTTGCTCTATGATACCAAATAACATGTACAAAAATCACATCGCTAGAATAACTAATAATATACAGCATAAATCTCACTTTGATACAGTGTATTATTTCATTTTAAAAACCCTTGCAAATACCTTCAAATCTTCTAATCACATAATGACAAATAATATTCTCTTTCGCTATAGATGCACATTGTATTTGTTGCTAATTGCTACATTCTGAACAATTCAAATATATTTTTCAAACATGCGATGTCCCATTACCATGCTTTCTGTGTATGTTCTAAATTCATCAAATAATTTTAATTCAAAATATGTCTCCACTAAACTTTACAATCAACAGTACACCACCACCTCCACATTTATTCATGGCTGTACATTAAAACTGAACAAAACAGAGGTGGTAAGTTTGTAGAAGAAGTATGAAACATAAAAACAAAATAAAAATAGTTGCGGTAGAATAAATGACCTCAACATTTATCCATGGCTGTACATTAAAACTGAACAAAACAGAGGTGGTAAGTTTGTAGAAGAAGTATGAAACATAAAAACAAAATAAAAATAGTTGTGGTAGAATAGATGACATTAGTTTTAATAGCACTGTGGGTCAAACATGGTACATTATATTAAAACTGCTGAGGGTAGATATGTATTGTGTCATAAATATCCAGGTATGTGTTTATTTATCTACAAAGTGATAGTCTGAGAAAACAATATAAAATGTTAACAAATGGATGGCTAGATCAGCTTGATAATGTTTGTATGAAATAAACAAAAATCATCTGTTTGTTACTTGTGTGGGACATCTCTGAGGTTCGCATCCTCAAGGCATGTTCAGACGCAACATAGTTCATTCGTGGTAAATCGTTTTAATGAATGGCAACTGCTGCATGCAACAAAGGTCCTGCGCCTATTCTGCGCTTTAAATCCATCATAAGAACACCGCCACCGTTTTGCCGCCTCATATCTGAACGAGGCCTTAGAGTCAGTGGTGGTTCTATACATGTTATGCGGTATGCGGAAATCTTATTACATGCAGATTAGTGACTGCACGTAGGACCTTTCCTGCGTCCATATAGAGTACAGAAGCTGTGACGTCATAAAATTCTATTTTTAGAATTTCTCAATTGTTTCTTCATATCCTGAAAGAACATCAAAAATTATGTCCAAATGTCGAAAACCAATTAAATATGTTAAGTATTGGCTGAGATATGACCATCTGAATAAATATACTCCCCATAGGAACTCGGTGTTGTATGCTCTGCCTCCTAATGGTTAGGAGCCAGAGCATATAACACTGAGTTCCCATAGGACATATATTCATTCGGATGGTCATATCTCAGCCAATACTTAACATATTCAATTGGTTTTCAACATTTGGACATTATTTTTGATGCTCTTTCGGAATATGAAGAAAAAATTGAGAAATTCTAAAAAAAAAGAAGATTTTTGATGACGTCACACTTCACCACACTATACCGGTACTGTTTTCATCCCTACTTGCCATTAATTAAGTACACACACACAAAAATGCCATGGTTGCCCTCGGCATGCCTGTTAGTGATCAAGGCTTCAAGTACCAGCACTTGAAGAAGTAATTGAATAAGACTTGTTTTTTCACTACCAAACAATCCCTTGATTTTGCAAAAGTACATTGGTTGTAATATTCACGTGTGTGAGGGATAGGCAATACATGTACAGTACAATCGAATGAGAAATATTGAAGATTCATACCTTGTGAAGACTAAATAGTCATTGTATTGTAATGTAAAACAAATAAAAAAGGAAGGTTAAGTAAAAGCCATAATTTAAAACAATTGATCCTGTGACAAGCACATTGTTGTGCAAGAAAAGGAAAGTGGCAACAACGTGTTCAATGTTATCTGTGACTCAATGAAGAAACAAAACTGAGGACAATACAACAACAAAAATCTAAATAAAAAATTACTTATAACCACCCATTGATTTGCATCACCGCTTTATATTTATACCGCTCTTTAAAAAATTAAAAAAGCCCATCAAATGCACCGTTTCTTATCATAGTTCACATCCAAACACCAGGGGAGGATCAGAAGGATTCAACTCCACACACAACTTAAACGATTTTACAAGTTTCTGCTTTTAAGCAGACTACATCACATCTTCTAGTTATCTATACTCACTGCAAAGATTCAAATCTCTTTGAAACACATATCTTCTCCTCATGGTTAATGAATATTTTGTTGGCTGCCTACGAGAACGCTGTATGAGCTATGTTGTCAATGGCAGTCACGGCCAGTAAAAGATAAACAGAATATGAAAACTTACTGAAAATAACATACACAGAGACTACAACCCGGGTAAGCACATACAGGGTGTATGAGAATTAAAGTCAGTGTAACCAAATTTTGCATTTGCCCTCGTCAAGCGCCTATGAACTATTTCATTCAACTGTTAAGTATAAATGTATCTTGATAGCTAGAATTCAAATTGCATACATTAGTTGTTGTTAGGTTGGATAAACATTATAGCTTGCCTTACCAAACAACATCTACTATATCATGCAATTTGCATTCTGACTATAGAAATGCAATTATTTGTAAACGGGTGAATGAAATAATTTGTATCGAGGCACTTAAGTTTAAATTTGGTTATATTACCCAAAATGGCCTATTGTATGGCCAGTCTCCATCTTTACTATGCTCATTACTCAGCCATTATTAACTATTATATCAAATTCATTCATCAAATGTTCATTGGTAGGGACAAGTATATGAATTTAATGTAAATGAATCTAATTTCTGCTCAGTTTGTGACTTTACTTTTAGTCATTCCTAAAGACTCCAGGCCATATTAAGTTGGCTTTTGAGGAGCACTACTCGTGAAAACAAGACATAAGGTATATTTAAGAAAATTGCAGATTTGATTAGAACTAACCTATCCTCATGAGATTCTAGCACACCAAAGCAAGGCAAATGAATTCCGTTGAAAAAGGAAGATATATATACATGTATGTATGTGCAGTATACAGCTTTCTTTTATCATTTTGTTTGCAATTTCCACACCTAAATATATATGATGAGTGTATTGTGATGGTAGAAGTTTGTGAGGGATTTCTACGGAAACGTTCAATCATGTCACCATTCAATTCCAAGAACACTTTTATCCTCAATCTTTTTAAACATAACCCGAGAAGCTATCAAGATACAGCCCTTTGTCCACTCTGCTGATTCTGAGACCTTACCTGTTTCCTTTTAAAGTGTTATGATAATAACCTTCTCAGACACACTTCCTGAGCTTTTCTCGATGAAGTCCCTCCAGGTTTACCACTAGGTATTGTCATTGGGAAGGCTTTTGTTGTTCGTATGCATCTACAGGCAGAGTAATTGTCCATTACATGCGAGTTGCTAATGGCATTGTAACATTTTCCCCCTTAAACAGTGCACAAGGGATTTTGCATCCAGATGCCACATAATATGTATTCCTATGAAGCCGTGAAAAAAAGGGCTTATAACTGTCAGGTGCTTGCTTCTTTGAACTTTGTGTAAAAAGGTACTGTATCTCTGCCTGTCTGTCTGTTAGTCTGTATCTTCTTTTCTTTCCCTCTCTGTCTCTCTCTATCTCTCTGTCTCTCTCTCTCTCTCTATGTCTCTCTGTCTGTCTCTCTCTCTCTCTCTCTCTCTCTCTCTCTCTCTCTCTCTCACCACTGCTAATAGCCAATTGTATATGAGAAGTGCTTTCAGAGGTTTACAATTATTCAGTTTTCTTTTGTTTTGTTTTACAGTACAAGTTGGACTTCCCATCCAGGCAGTGTCTCTAAGGTGCATGCTGTGAACAAGTGCTCAAAACTCTAATGGGCTTGCTTTTTTTCCCATGAAAACGGTCTCTCTCCCCCATTCTACATCTCTATCTTTCCTTCTGCCTGTTTCTCTCACTCTCTCTCTCTCTCTTTCACTCACTCTACCTCCATCTCTCTCCATGGGGCAGGCAGGAAGAGAGTTAATCATGATTTCAATAAACTATCCATTATATGTGTTACACAAGGAATTTTCATATAAGGGTAACCTTTGCTTAACACGACAGTATACTTTCATTTCACTGACCAAACTATAATGGTGATAAAGCACTATGAAAAATAAACGCCTTTCCCCTACTGATTTGTTTGGTCAGGATCTCGTAAAATATATATGACTCAACAGGATGTAAATTTCATGAAAACCTTTTTCTTTAATCTAGCTTATTGCTTATACCAACAAGACAAACAGCCGCATAGCCCAAAGATCAAGTGCCTCTTGAAATACTCTCCAGTGATTTCTTTACCTTTTGTCATATTGTTAAAAACTTATGTCTCCTTTCCTATGATCCAGAAGCAATGGTTTTTGTTGTTATTTTTGTAAATGAAGGAGAGATTTTTGCTTGAGATCTGCCCCTTATAAGGATTTCAGTCTATTCACTAACAAGCAAGGCCATGCGAAGGAAGAATCCAACGATTCAAAGTGATTGTATTATCAGTATCCAGTCTCCATTTGATTTAAAGTAAACTAAACTATAAATCAGGCCTTAACCAGGTTCTTTTACCTCATTGTTTGGTGAGGAGGAAATCCACTGCTCGACATTACCGACTCTGCGGACTGCTCCCCCTGGCCGACACTCATGATGGGGCCACCCACGGCCGCTGTGGTGGTGAACTGCACATTGGAACGCTGCTGCTGTTGTTGATGTTGCCATCCTGGATCAGGGTGTTGCTGCAGGTGTTGCTGAGCATGCTGTGGGTGTTGTGGATGTTGCTGATGTTGCTGGGCATGTTGTGGATGTTGTTGGGCATGTTGCTGGGCATGTTGCTGGTGGTTGGGATGGTGATGGGAGGGCTGTGGGGTGTGGCTTGAGTGTGGCAGACTAGGGTTCAGACCAAGAGAACTATAATGGAATGACTGAGCACTGCTCAGAAAAGAGAAAAAAGACAATTACATGAATGACTAAAGCAAAATCTCAACTTTTTAAATAAAATCATGTTTCCTAAACAAATTTCAAAATATCAGAGCTGTTACAGCACTAATTTCAGCCCTTATACTCTCCTCTCATATGCCACCGACCCTTCCCAATAATTTTTTTTATTATTTTTAATTGTTCTTATCTTTTTTTACATAAGTTGGATTTTAAAATTAAAAAGTACACATTTATGGAAAGTATGACTGCTCTTAACCCAACAAGACATTGGTTTTTCAATGACAAATCCCATCATGAAAAGCCCAATGTATATGTACCGTTAGCTATGTCCTACACAGAACTAAAAGAGGTAAATGACAGAGCATACTTACATATCCTGTCTGTCAGAATGTGATTGACCAAAAGCCTGCTGCACCTGAAGCTGTGCTTCCAAAGGCATCACGCCTCAGGACATGGAGCCATCAGATTCCGCAGGACTCCTTGGACTTCCAGCAGAGGCCATCTGTGGCTCGCCATATTGCTGATGCTGTTGTTGCCTCCCCTGTTGCAAATCATGTTGCTTGTGCCATGCCACCTCTGCAGAAGTAGGCTGTTGAGGCCATCCCGACATGAGGGCTTGCTGTTGGTGGTGCTGCTGTTGGTGGTGGAGATGCGGAGGACTTACTGTCATGTTCTGGCTCTGCCTGAACCCTGCAGGCAATACAGAAGGACCGAAGGGGCTTTGTCCAAAATACTGGGCCATTGCTGGTGGGGTTGAGGCACCTGGAGGGGAATGGAGAAGGTTGTGGGGTGGCGAGGCAGCAGGATGCTGCTGCATCTGAGGATAAAAGCCTGGCTGCTGATGGGAAGGTGGAGAAGCAATTCGGTTGTACGAAGATGATGGTGAGAAGGCCGAGGGGCTTCCCCAACCAGGGTGTTTCAATTGTTGCTGCCACTGCTGCTGTTGCTGTGCTTGCCTGGGGTCAATAGGTATAGGTTGTGACTGATTGGCCGAGCGGTGTTGCTGCTGCTGTTGAGATTCTTTCTCCTGCTCCTGGTCTTTGTTAGCGTACCCTAATCCAGGGGGGCGTCCAATCACTTTCTGCGACGGTGGCAAGTAGCCTTGCTGTTGCGGATGCTGCGAGAACAGCTGCTGTGGACTAAGTTGTTTTCGCGGACTGTGTTGCTGAGGATGCTGTGGAAGCGTTTGTTGCTGGCTAGAGCGATGATGCTGAGCCTGACTACCTGGTGACATTCCCTTGGTTTGAATGAACTGGTCTTGTCTGAACTGCTGTTCTAACTGTTCCATGGACTTGGCCCCTGGAGGCAACCTTGGTGCCTGCTGCTGTTGCTGCTGTTGCTGCTGTTGCTGCTGCTGCTGCTGTTGCTGCTGTTGTTGCTGTTTACTCTTTAGTTGCTGTTCAATCTCATCAAGTGTTTGGGCACTGGCTGGAGTTGTTGGTGGTCTCATAAAAGGAGACTGGGTCGGTGCCTGGTAATAGAGTGAAAATCAAAACAATTTCAATAGTTTTGATCAACATGTGCATCAATTTCCAGGATACTTCATACTTATTTTCTGTACATTATACTTCATTTGAAATCTTTAATTTTTTGTTGTTGTGTGTAATCTACTCTTATAGGCTTGTATAAAATGCTGGAAGACACTAAGGAAAAACTCATTCAGTCAGAGAATAATCAATGTGTGGAATGGTCTTCCAGGCTATGTTGTGGAGAGTACCACTATCAATCGTTTCAAATCTAGACCTGAGAACTGGTGGAAAGATGCCCCAGATAAATAAAACCCTAACCAAAGGAAACCATGGATAGGAACAACAGTCTAAAGACTTAGTAATTCTGGATCAAGTGAGTTACAAGTGAGTTTATATATTTTAAAAATTAAAAAAAAAAAAAATTGTTTTTTGATGTAAATATGGAATAAATAAACTTCATCTTCAACACGTAGCTTTCTCTGTTTAAAGAGCAATGAATTGATTTGTTATGTTATAATACCAAAGTGCATATATCTTTTATTGTATTCTGTCGATGTAAGTTCATTGGCAAGTCTAAACAAATTGAAGTCTTCTATCATTGAATGATGGAATGCATGGAACATGAAGAAACAGACAACCCTCAATTCCCAAAATAAAATACATTACTATAAAGCATATTCATAGTACATATAAAGAATCCTTGTCATTAAGATATGTAGGGTCCTTATTTCCTTTATACTTTTCTGGCACTTTGCACAAATATAATGTCAGTTTCCAACACCTAAGGAATGATAAGTATACAGATACACATGACTCAAAGAAATATGTTCTGTAAAAAGTGATTTCCATACCTGTCATTGCATTGGTGATTGTTTGCCCATGACCTGAAACAAGGCTGCTAACTTCTCCTGTTGCTGTTGTTGTTGTTGGATCATTGCCTTCAATGTGTGAGATTTGTTGTTAATTATAAAACAGGTTCTTGATCATAAGTGAGCTAATTGGTAATAAGTAATTTTTTAAGCTTGTGCAGCTAATAATATTATGCCACAATACAAAGACTGGTCAAGTTCACATTAATTGTGACTTCAAGAGAAGGTTGAGTTCTGAGGAGAGGTGAAAAATAATTTGTGAGTTTTAACATTATTATTATGCAAGTGTGGAAGAACATCAGAGAAAAAATGTTCCCTGAAAAGCATGGCTCTTCAAATACCTTCATATTCTAAATATGATAAGTAACAGATTAAAAATGAGGCCCAATTTTTATGCCACGTGTGTGTTCTCCCATATACATATTTCTGTGTACAGTGCTTGTTACTTTACCAAGACTTGGCCAAATTTCTTTTCAGTTTGTTGACTCCTGAACCTTGCAGTACACACCAATACTTAAATGCTACATGATCAACCTTTTCTGATCGATTCAACAACTTTTCTTACACAATGCAATCGCATGACCAGAACTCAACTTATCTCCTGCGTGCAATGAATGTTCACTAATGCACTCGCAAACATGAATTATTTGTATAGTTAAGCATATATAAGTGCATAGCCTATTGGCCGAAGTATCAAGTTAAAAATCAACTCGTTCTTGTGCATTGGCATGCAAAATATTGCTCAGTTACTGTGCTTGCCTGCTCAGCATTGATGACTCATTCTATTTGTCATGGTGCTTTACTTTACTTAATAATTGTTAAAGTTTGAGGTTAATGTTGATCAATGGGAAAATGGAAGATTTATTGAAATTCTTAAAAAAACATCCCAGGCAAAGGTAGCATAGATGGTGAGGAGCACATGCCTGACATTCACATTGTAATTGTATACATGTGGTTTAAGAAAAAGCGATGCATGACAAAGTAAATGCAACTTTAAGATGAATCCAACTAAATAGTGCATGGTTGTCAGAATGTCAGATGAATTAGATGATAGAGGGTAAGTTATTTTGAAAATACCACTAATATACCTTTGGAAGCACTGCATGAAAAAATTAAATGAACATAGACAAACTAGATGGAAGATGAATAAAGTTTAATGACAACCTAAAAGCAATGGAAGAGATGAGATGGGTTTCCATGTCTTGTAGGAATTAACAATTTACATACACCAGCAAAGTGAACCAAAAACAAGCGCTAACTTTGGAATAACCTTTTTATTTGTCCAAACACAGACATGTATTAAACAATAAGCAATTTATTGTCTTTTGTTTTGGGTCAGTAAATTGGCTATCATGCATGCAAGTTCAAATATTCAGCTTGACGAGTTGCAGGAACTTACCATCATCTCTTCCGCAGGCACGTTGTTGAACCCCATGAAGGCTTGCAGGGGGTGGTTCTGGAACCCCATAGGTCCCATGGGTGGGGGCTGGGGTGGACAAACACCCCCGGGGAACTGGGAGGGGGGTAATGGGTTAGGGGCGGGGCCACTTGGGTTATCCAGGTCTAAACTATCCCCCGGGATGCCGGCAGTTTTCGAAATCAGCCGATGACCGGGTGCATTTCTCGCATCCTGCTCATGCTGTGCCTCATGTCTCGGTTGTTTATCGTGTGTCTTGGAAAGGACAGCCTCCTTCTTTTGTCCATGTTCATCTCCCACATGTGTATGCCCAGCATTCGCTGGGCTCTTTCCTCCCCTTTCCCTTATTCTATCATGAGCCTCAACCCCGCCCTTCTCTGTTACCATGCTAGCTTCCCCTGCCCCCCTCCTCGGACCAGCATGTTTGTCCTTCCTCGTATTAGGGCGGATATTCTCTGGATTGGGGTCTGAGGGATTACCAGGGGTAGACGAGGGGTTAGATTCCATGCTACCCTTGGATTTCTGTATGAGATTTAAGAGTGAGTTGGATGAATAGGATGAAGAGTTAGTGTTTAGTGTACCAAGATAGTCCACATCAAATGAAAAATATGCTCACGACTATCTATCATAAAGATGAACATTGAAATCAATAAGATATTGACATACATACAATACAGAAGAAAAAATACCACACAAAAAAAAGAGAACAAAATTCTGTTGTCCTGTTGTATATATTTTGTTCAATTGGTGAAAGGTGCTTCTACAAAAGAACAGGTTTACCAC
>BEXV01000877.1:7559-31911 GCA_003118195.1 Hemicentrotus pulcherrimus
CTCTTCCCAGAACTCAACCTTCTCTTTAATGATCAAAACTTAATTTGGTCTTAAAATAATATCAAGGAATGAAGACATTGACATTTTGCACTCCACAAATCTGTAGACCAATTTTCTGCAATTTTGGGCAAGGTTGAAACCTGACCTAGAGTTAGGGCAGCTTTCGAGCATATGGGCCCTTGAATTCCTAAAGATTGATAAGATATTCAATATACTTTTGCGTTTGATCTATATATAAATTGCCTATGTATATTTCATGAAGTTTATCATTATTTTTTTGTTATTCATAGGTGCTCAGCACGTGAAAGGTATATTACTCTTTGGACCACCAGGTGAGGAACTATTTATTTTCTTTGATAAATACTTGATTTTGTGTATGCTTGTGTTTCATTGCTTGCTGGGCATTCATCATATTTCATGCAAAATTTTCAGATCGGTTGTATTTGTGAATGAAAAAGTTTGATTTGTACCTATTTGAATGACAGTTATAGTAATATTAATACAAATCAAGATGGTAGGATTTACCAGCTCCAAAGCCTAACGATATCGTTCTAAAAAGTACCTCTATGCAAAAAGTTATGATTTTCAAGCATTATGCATTTTGCGTTACGGACAATTTTTCCCACACCTTCAACTATCCCTGAGATACCAAATACAAATGCAATGTTCGATTAGTAGGCCATTTTACATCCTCAATTAGATCAAGATGTTTGAAAGGATATCAATTCTTTGATATTATTCAGGTACCGGTAAGACTCTGATGGCGAGAACCATTGGAAAGATGTTGAACTCGCGGGAACCTCAGATCATCAAAGGTCCCGAGATCCTGAACAAGTTCGTAGGAGAGTCGGAGGCCAACATCAGGAAGCTCTTTGCAGCTGCAGAAGACGAACAGAAGAAAGTGAGATATAATGATAATAATAATAATAAAAGCGGTGCTTTTAAAGCGCTTTCCACCAAAATCTCTATACCAAAAGCGCTATACCAAACAAAATACAATGACAAACACTTACATATTAAACAACAAAATAAATGAAGAAATTAGAAACAAAATTTACAAATTACAAATTATTTGTAGTATACATCATATATTGTATTTAGTTATTAACTCTGAACTATATTGTATAATAGTTTTATTTTGTATTGCTTCTATAGATGGGGATTAACAGTGGTCTACACATAATCATCTTTGATGAAATTGATGCCATATGTAAGCAGAGAGGTTCAATGGTAAGACATATTTTATTCTTTTCTATCAATTTATGTCATTACCTAGCACATTAAAGAATAACCAGTTGTACTTGAAAATGTGTTGAGGTGGGAAAATCATAGCTTTTCCATCCTATTATGTTTCTTAGCAAACTTAGAAGATGTTTCCAGTGTCTTGTGAAATTTTGTTATTTCCTTTTAGCACATTCAAAGCCAATTCTAAAAGTAATATACTCTGAATATGATGAAAAGAAATATAATGATATGACATTGTTGGTGGGTGCAAGTTTGTGTAACTATAGTGAAATCAGAACTATCAAACATGATATAAGCTAGACCCCAAATTATGTAGAATTGTCATCATTTGCTATTTCTTAAAGAGAAGGTTGAGTTCTGGGGACAGGTGAAAAATAATTTGTGAACGTTATCATTGTTCTTATGCAAGTGTGGATGAACATCAGAGTAAAAATGTCTCCTGGAAAGCATGGCTCTTCAAATGCCTTCATATTCTAAATATGACAAGTGACATCTTAAAAATGAGACTTGACTTTTATGTCACATGTTTGTGTAGTCCCATATTCCTGTGTACTGTGCTTGTTACTTTACCAAGACTGGGCAAATTTCTTATCATTTTGATGACTCCAGAACCTTGCAGTACACACCAATACTTATATGCTACATGATCAACCATTGCTGATCGATTCAATGGCATTCTTTCACAATGCCATTGCATGACCAGAACTCAACTTCATCTTTTAAATCGTCTTCATTACATGACAGAATATTATGTTGGTGACTCCAGAACCTTGCAGTACACACCAATACTTATATGCTACATGATCAACCATTGCTGATCGATTCCACACCGTTTCTTTCACAATGCAATCGCATGACCAGAACTCAACTTCATCTTTAAAACCGTCTTCATTACATGACAGAATATTATGTTGGAGATACATGTATGCCTGTCTATTGAGATTTCTGATCAGTATTTTGTTCTCCTTCTTTTCAGTCTGGAAGCACCGGTGTACATGATACTGTAGTCAACCAGCTCCTCTCCAAGATCGAAGGTGTAGAACAACTCAATAATGTCCTTCTCATTGGTAAGACTCACTTTCATTACTCCATGCTTTCCACGATAAATATACAGAGACGGAGAAGAAAGAAAGTAGTAAAATTGAGATGATGCGAGGACAGAAAGAAAATTTGATTTGAACACAAGTTTTACAGTACCTCAATAGTACAATCAAACCTGCTTTAGTGACCACCTGTCTACAAAGACCAATTTTGTTACTCCCCTTGAAAATGGTTTCTCATTGAAACATGTATTAAAGGAACCTGTACATAAAGACCACCTGCCTATAAAGGCCATTTTTCTTGTCTCCCTTGATTGATCTTTATAGACAGGTTTCACTGTATGTATGTATTAGAATCCAAACCATCAGGTTAGTTCACTTTTGTTTACAGATTATAGAGTTGATACGCAAACCTCAGGTTTAAACTATTAGGCCCATTCATACTATTAAGTATAATTGTTATGCATTTCAAAATTTACTTTACATTAAATCCATCATCTTGATCGCGTTGTTGAAAGCTCAGAAAATTGTTCTCTTGCAGGTATGACAAACAGGAAAGATCTGATAGATGACGCCTTACTCAGGCCTGGAAGACTGGAGGTGCAAATGGAGATTGGTGAGTGATAGCACGTTTCCTAACGGCAGAATTAAATGGGAGTCATTTTATTTACGTAATGATTTGATGACAACCTTGTCAATGTGTTGACTACAGAAATAGAATTTCTAGTGGCTTTACCAGGCCTGATAATCAATTTAAATCAGTTTCCCCAATTGTTTTTTCCTCATTTTTTTGTTCCCTTTTTTTTTTCTTCCAAAATTGGAAAGTCTCTGAGATCAATGTCAATCCAGTTTAAAAAATGTACATGATCTGGGGGGTGTTTCACAAAGATTTTAAGTCAAACTTAACTCTAAGTTGGACTTAAAAATTATGGAGAACCAGTTGTAGCCTTAAAATATAATATAAAATTCAAATATTGTAGACTTTTTAAAAATTCCACATGGACCACATGAGATCTCCGTGATAAAAGAAAATATGAATGATTTGATTCAACATTTTATGCCTTTAAAAAAAAACTTTTACAAAATATTTTCATAGCTGCTAACGGCTTTCCATAAAAGTTAAGTCCAACTTAGAGATAAGTTCAACTTAGCATCTTTGTGAAACACCCCCCAGCAATGTCAGGTTCTTACCAGTTACCTGCAGGAATGAATGATTGGATTTCTTATATACTCACTAATGATGATACATTAAATGTTCTTCCCTTTACCAGGCTTGCCAGACGAGGCAGGGCGACTCCAAATCATAGAGATCTATCTTGCCAAGATGAAAGAAAACGGCAAGCTGAGTAAAGATGTGGACCCGAAGGAGCTTTCTACGATGACCAAGAACTACAGCGGTGCCGAGATTGCAGGGTTGGTGAGGGCGGCCCAGTCCATGGCTATGAACAGCCTCATTACAGTAAGTAGGATGTGAATCGTTGCATGATACAGTGAAACCTGTCCATAAAGACCACCCAATGGAGACAAGAAAAGTGGTCTTTAAAGGCAGGTGGTCTTTAAGTACAGGTTACTTCAGTACAGGTTTCAATGAGAAACCATATTTAAGGGAAACAAAAAATGTGATCTTCGTAGACAGGTGGCCTTTCTATACTGGTGGTCACTAAAGCAGGTTTGACTATACTATGTATAAGCTTGTCAAGAAATTGCATACACTGAGACTGTGTGCTGAAGCCAATTTGTAAAGCACAGTCAAACCTGTCAATAGCGTCGCCCAAGGGAAACACAAAAAAGTGGTCTTTGTAGACAGGTTCCTTTAGTACAGGTTTCAATGAGAAACCTATTTCAAGGGAAACAAGCAAATGCGGTCTTTGTAGACAGGTGGTCACTGAAGCAGGATTGACAGTTAAAGTCAGAAAGCAGTATAACTTGACCTAAAGAAAATGTGCACGATGAATCTTATTTTACAGGATACACTGATGGTCCTTTTCAAATCAGATAAGGAGGGTCACACTGACTGATATCTCTAGAAAGGGCATCTTTTTAAAGGGTCAGTCATTCAAACGGTTCAAAATGAAATTAGTGCGTACAATTACAACAAGCATTGTGTTGTGGAAATCAAAACCATGACCTTCGCATCTATGTTCAAAGAAATCGAATTTGACATCTCAACCAGTTTCTCAGATTTGTTTTGATTTAACAAAAAAGAAGAAGAAGGGTCAAATTTATCAAGTAAGGCCTAATAATATGCAAGGATTTGAATGTATGTATTTCAATATTGCAATATCTGTTTTTCCTCCAAGATTTATTGATTCAAATTTCCTTGTAGATATAGATGATAGGCAAGAAGCAAAAGATAATTTTACATCTTTTTTTTGTTTCTAGGCATCTTCTAAAGTTGAGGTGGATTATGAGAAGGTTGAGAAGATGCAGGTTTCCAGAGAACACTTCATGCATGCCATGGCTACAGACGTCAAACCAGTGAGAAACTTTGTCATATTCATTTGAAGACATGACCAAGCCACCTCAAGTTCCCCTTCAAGTTCCCCTTCATGACATCCATAACAATATTCCGCCTTGATATCATGGACAATGTCTTCAAGCGCTTTCCAGATATATTATTACCCTGGTCATTGGATTCAGTGCTGGTCCGCACACTGTGTGCACAATCTCCACTCCCTGGGGAGCATTCCAGCCAGGCGTCATTTTACAGATGCTCACAATGCCGAGTTAACTACATTAACTTTTGCATCCTACCGGGTACCCATTCACACCTGTGTAGAGAGTGGCAAATGTAGATTAATTTCTTGCCAAAAGACGTTAATGCATGGCTTGGATATGAACCCCGTACCTTGTGATCTGTAGTCAGGTGACTTATCCACTAGACCACATATAATCCTTGTCCTATTATCAATCATAGAGTACAATCACTTATCTCTTAAGTACAGAGTTGAGATTGACATCAGTTTGAATTGCCACTCGTTATATGGCAGGCCCTGGTGTTCTGTAAGTGTTGCTAACTGTATATACTGTACATAGTTGTCTTATGATGTGAGAAATTCAAATAAGTTTGAATTGGAATTGAACTCGTACCCTAAGCCTCTAGTGCATCTTCTCCTATTTAATACCAAATAACAAAGTAGATTCTAGCACATGACTTTTATTTTCATTGTACATGTTGGTTTAATGCATTGGCATGAGGAGTCTTGAAGCCATTTTTCAATGGAGTGAACATATTCCACGTATTATCATAGATATTCACATCATGCAGCAAGAATATCGGCCCATATGACTTAAGATCAGTAAACATTGCCTGCGCTCTTCCAGCATTTATTCCTTACACCCCATCTCTCTCTCTCTCTCTCTCACAGGCTTTTGGTGTAAGCAGCGAGAACTTTGACAAGTTCATCTTGAATGGGATCATTGATTGGGGAGAACCTGTTCAGAGGGTGTTGGCAGATGGAGAGCTGGTGGTCAAACAGACCAAGGCCAGTGACCGGGTACCTCTGGCCAGTATGCTCATGGGAGGTAAGATTTACGTTGTTAAACTTCTATAGTTGCTTTCTCAAAGGGGAAGTCCACCCTGATATTAAGTTGGTTTTAATAATAGCTGAAAAATTTGAGAAATAAATTTGTGAAATGTTGAGGAAAATCTGATTAAAGATAGTAAAAGATATGAATTTTTGAGGTTGTTGTTAATGAAACACAAATTGGCAACACTCTAATGTATCATGCGAGCTTCTCTCTAATTCGCTCTGCTCAGAAAATGTTATAACTTTCTTATTTTTAATCAGTCTTTGCTCAAACTTTCACTGATTTGTTTCTGTCATTTTCTGCTTCTAGTAAAACCAACTTTAGAGAATTCCATTGTTTTATAAACCTACTCTTAAAGAATAGAGTGAGGTATGCTGTAGTTCACTCATTCGTGTGGTTGCCAACTTCTATAAAGATTAGTCATACAGGGAGGCTGCTCAAAAGCCAGTCCACTGTGTTATTGTCTGTGTTTTAGTCCTTCAAAACCGTTGTGAGCCGGGTGGATGTTGCAACTGGAGACTAAATATTTGATGGTGCAGTGACCACTTGTCAAATATCAATATTAAATGTTTCCCTTGAACAGATTTTCTCTTTAAAATCCTTTACGAAAGGAAACTCAACTTACAGGCCGAGTACCTGTGAAGACCTCTGTATAGTTAGTGAAAAGATTTTAGGGTTCAAGTTTGTCTTTGCAAGAGATTTAGGATACATGTATATATTCAAAAATAATAATATAATAATAATCTTTTAAAGTCCACTCCAAATTTTATTAAGTTCAACTGAAAATGGAAATTCTTTTTGCCCAATTGATTGTGAGCCCGGCAGCCACTTAGCAAAGCCAGATCGACATTGCTCTATCCCTTATTGTTGAACGCCAAACAAATTACATGTAGCAGCAACTCCTGTCTTTTAATGTCTTTTGGTATGACGCGGTTGGGGTTCGAACTCACGACCTCCCGGTTATGAGGCGGATGCCCTACTGACTGAGCCAACACACCGGTGTTTTGCTCATCTACTTGCTTTAAACCTCAACATTGAATTTGGTTTATGTTTGACTTGAATAGGACGTTCCGGTAGTGGAAAGACCGCTTTAGCAGCCAAGCTTGCGTTGGAGTCTGGCTTCCCATTCATCAAGATCTGTTCAGCTGAGGATATGGTTGGATTCTCAGAATCGGCTAAATGTCAAGCCATTAAAAAGGTAAGTTTGACTTCTTATTGCCACGATATCATTGATTGCTAAAATCTTCTTCATGAAATGTTTAAAGTGCTCATAAACAGTCACTGCTGCTCCTTTGTCACCCATCCCATACATTTTTGTAAGAAAGCACGGTTTTTCTTTTCCAAAAAGGATCTTTTTTTCCTTTTTTCCTGGAAGATTCAAATTAATTTTGTTGTTGAAGTAAGCTACTTATTGTAATTTTTTTTAAAGACATGCTAATAACTGTCAAAATGATGATGTTAATGAAACCAAAGTAACTAGTTCGAATCATTTTCGAACAATTTTTTAGACAGCTAATTAGAATTAAGGGTAGAAATCATAGATTCTTTTATGTAATTGAAATTAAGTGAAGAACATGTATTAGTCATTTGATGTATGAAAAATGTATTGACTGTGAGCCTGAATAGTATACAGTAACTAACCACTACATTCCCTCTGTATTAAATGTCCATCGTAATATTATGAACATTAATATCTTTCTCAGATCTTTGAAGATGCATACAAGTCTCAGGTCAGCTGTGTGGTGGTCGATGACATAGAGAGACTGCTGGGTAAGTTTGGAGCCACTCCAGGGTATGGAGCAGGACTGCTATACATTTTTGTCTTCGTGAGTTAATATGTTGGAATGTTGTGTAGATCTACTGCTGTACTATGTGTGGTTGTAGCTGTCCATCAAAGACTGACGGAAGGCCAGAGCTAAACTGGACAAGACTTTTTACTTGCACCTTATAGATAATGTGCATGCTACATCCAAACTCTGCTACCCACACACACTGTTTCAACCATCTGCAAGAATCTTCTAACCTGAAGGAGGCAGATGTGTCCGGAGAAGAAGAAGAAGAAGTTATAGATTTTGTGAACAGGGAACAAGGAATTGTCTGGTAAACAATGAAAGAAGGCCAGAGTAGCAAGTGAATATAAAAACGAACTTTCCGCCCATTCATTGTCAGTTGATGGACAGATAAATGCTTTTGTGATCCTTGTCAGGACTGGATTATTGGTTGGTTACTTTGTTTTCTCTTCTACATAACATGATATGTGCGAGGCACACGTCGTTTGGTATGGCAGAAAAGTTTGTCACTTTATTTTCTCAGTACCGTAATCATCCATCTCCAAAATGATTTATGATAGTTTTAAAGAAATTAAAGCAAAATATAATTTTGATCCGTATAAACAAAAATTTAAATCAAGGGCAGTGTATCAAATATGAATACATGGATCTTACAATTTCAACATTTCCTCCACTTCTGCACTTTTCATCTATTATCGGTAATCTATTAATTTTACTTGAATTCTTTTTGCCTGTTTGCAGATTATGTTCCCATTGGTCCTCGCTTCTCAAATTTAGTACTTCAAGCTCTCCTGGTACTCCTGAAGAAAGCCCCACCTAAGGTAAAAGAAGATTCATATTGTACAATTTTTTTCTGTGTTCGTACCTGTATGCATGTTGCTGGATATATTGTATTTTATGAAACTTATCAGTTAATATGATGCACATTAAGTGATCAACTTGTGATCACTTAATGTGCATGCCATCATTGCTCATAAGACACAAAATACATGTATGTCAAAGGTTCTTTAGTGCGAACCAGTTTTCAATTAGATATTTTTATATTGATACATGTGTATTTGAATTCTTCCTCACCATACAGGGCCGCAAACTGCTGATCATCGGAACCACCAGCGCCCATGATGTCCTGGAAGAGATGAAGATGACGGATATCTTCAAAACCTACGTCAGAGTAAACAGTCTATCAACAAGTGAACACATCGTCAAAGTATTGGAGGTAAAAAATCCTCATTCTTAGTTTGCTTCTTCCAGATTTAATAGTGGGCTTTTGTATAGCGCTCATGTCTGTTAGACTTGACACTCCTGACGCTCCAGAATTATTACCCTGCATTTAGCGTGGCTGCCATTACCGCGTCCTAGCATTTCTTGTACCCATTTTCATAACCTGGGTTGAGTGTGGCAAATGTAGATCAATGTCTTGCCAAAGAACATTAGTGCGGCGGCGGGACTTGAACCGTGGACCTGGTGATCCACAGACTGGTGATGTATCCACTCAACCACGACACCTGTATGTTAAGTCATCAGACATAGCACCACTTTTTCAAATTAATCTTTCAGCCTTTCTTACAGCTTGATAAATAATCTAAGTGAGGGATTTCAAGTTCGGTGTTGAAAGCTGGTGTTGGTGTTGTGAGAACACCAACACCAGCCACAACACTGAACTTGAAATCAGGCTGGTGTTGGGATTGACCTCTGGAAATATGATGTATTTCTGCTAGTCTGTGTTGAGGGCTGGTGTTGAATGTCATCTGCTGAACCTAGTATCGTGGTTGGTGTTGACGATTTACATGTTATTTTCCCATTCACCAACACCAGCCCCTAGGGATTAGGAAATTCATGATTTCAAGTTCGGTGTTGGTGTTGGTGTTGCAGTAACTATGCAGGTAACTATGCGGAAATCAGGCACGAATCTCACGATCATGCGAAGATAAAAATCCATTTCAAAGTCAAAACAGAAGTAAATCATGGGAGCTACATATGTATTTCAAGAGAAATGATATTTTATCTATTGATTTTTTAATATGACTTAACATTTGATATTCGACATGGTGTTATTTATTGGAACTTTCTGAATGGATTATGCTTTTATCGCAAGACTTTTCGCCTGTAGAGTAGGACGTCACTCTGCGTTGACACTGGTGTTGAGCTATCGATAACGCACACGCACGAGCGCACGCGTGATCGGTATCGTTCTTCTAAACTGACCGTCGGTGTTGGAGCTCGGTTCAGCAGCCTTTCCAAACTCTCAACACCGAACACCGTACTTGAAATCAGTCACTGTCAAAGGAAACCTTTGACCTTTGACCTTTCTTTGACCGTGACACGATCCTGTTCTGATTTATTTCTGTTGCTATTTCAGGAGCTGGAAATCTTTACCCCCGAGGAGAGGGAGCGAATCAGGACCAAGACCCAGGGCAAGTCCCTCCTGATCGGAATCAAGAAGCTCTTGGTCCTGTTGGAGATGGTGAGACAGACGGAGCCATCTTACAGAGTACCCAAGTTCCTGTCACTGATGGAGGAGGAAGGAGGGTAGGTAGCAATGATCTTTTGGGATAATTCAATGTTTATCGATATTGCATTTGGTTCACAGAGTATACCTCAGCCAGACCACCAAACCTATTCCACACTTACTCCAAAGAAATATTGAAATATGTCATTGGTTGGGGGGGGGGGGGGGGGGGTCATATCATATAATTTAGGCTTCTACCAGCCTTAGAAGTTTAATAGTAGGCAAGCTTTCATCCACCCCTGTGTACTTTCACAAGCCAAATGATTCTTCACTGAGTTTCTTGCTGTCTGCTGCCTTGAGATCACTGAAGTTTGAGATTGGTAGAAGCCTAATTTATGAGTTAACTCCAAACTGTCTAAATCTTGTGCATAATTGAATGTAATTCTTTGTAATTCTGTCCGTCTTTTAGGTGTATCTTAGCTATTACGGGGGAACCCTGTCGTTCAGAACATTATTTAACACTCATTGTAACAGTGTAATAGTGGTAGTCCCAGTTTTCTCTATTTTAATGTTTCAGGGGCCTTTTAAAACAAGGTAACTTCAATAGTCCCAAACAGTTTGTTATACATGGTTCCACTGTATTTGACTTGACATTACCATGCCTTGAATACTACCAGAAGTAGATTTTAAAATCTGTCACACATAATCATATGATCTCATGCGATTTGATGAAGAACCCTCTAGAGAAAAGAGTTAAATTTGTCATAGTCAGACAAGTAAAGTGTATTAATTAAGAGTATAATTAGGAAAAAATATTTTCTTTGTCGTATTCATTGTTCCTTCCGTTTCTCTCTGTTTTTACTTGGTGCTCAGGTTGGAGTTGTCATAAAGAATCGTTCCTATAGAAAATTCTTTCATGTCAACATTTGCAGTCAATCAAGAAAAAAGTAAAGAAAGAAAGAAAGACGGACAAACTTCCAGAGAGGGAACAAACAGGAAGTGTGGTGTCATTGGAATGTCGAAATCCATATGGAAAACGGAAAACCAACAGAGGAGTGGTGTATTACCAAGTAGGGCTGCTAGATAGGAGCTGTTTGTGTATTATTAGAAAAGAGCTGTTTACTCCAACGTCTATGAGCAATTTAATGTACAAGAGAATCAAAATATGTATATTTATTAGATTTGGAGATACATTACATATAATGCAATGTGGAAAATGGAACCATTAATCTTTAAAAATCTCAAAAATTATTCATGTACTTAGAAAATTTGCATTAATAGACAGATTTCTTGATTCGAGCCGGGAAGGTGTTACTTTTTAGCTGTAACTTTATTTCAAATTATACAAAATTAGGCATATATCACTGATATCTATCAAGTTTAGGCCAGAACTGTTACATATATGTATCAGTCTTTCTTTCATCCATTCAGTCTTCTTTCACCTGCTCCAGGTTATTCCAATCCATTGTTAGATGACATTGTAAAAATGCTTGTGCGAATGAAATCAAATGAGAAAAACATCTTGCCTCTTGTATGCTTTGACAGATATAGAAATCGAAATGGAATGATAAAGATTTACCCACTTGTTTTTGTTCTTCATGGCAAATTCACTGTGAGTTTGCTTTCATTTTATGATGGACAAAGATATGTACGATGTCTATTTAACCCAGATTCATATTACTGGTAAGAAAGTTTGCTTTCATACCTGAATTGGTTATTTCAATCAAAATAAACATCTTGCATTTTACATGCAAAATGATCCTCAGCATTTGCACAATGCCAAATCTACAAGGGGATTTCCCCAAATGACTTACTTGGTAAAATCAAGTCATACAAGAGTCTCCATTTGTTCCTAGTTCAAATGAAACATAGAAGCAGGAATTGCACGTGTTGAAATGAGGATAATTACTCAATGTTTGTAAGAAACGTTCTTTTGTCAAGAATGTGTCTCTTGAAATCTAATATATCTATGTAGCTCGTAAGGTAGAAACTGTATCCCTCAGACATAACATGAGTTTATGATTTTCATATTCATATCATTACAGGTGTCAAGATCCTGTTTTTGTACAAGTTAAATTCAAGCAAATATCAACCTCACTAACACACACATGAACATCTATGCTATCTATTTATACTTACATTTATACAGTAGTAGATGGAAAGAAAATATGGGTCTGCAAATGTATGTAGAGATGTATGATTCTAGATGGTTCTTTGTATAACAAATCATTTATACCTACATTAGGAAATCTAGAAAACATTCCAGAAAGCTATCAGTATGAAGATATGCAGCAGTATGTGATTTGTAAATTGATATTTGATGTTGCAGATATAGATTCTATGATATAGATAATCATCCACCAAATATATAATTTTCTCCATATATAAGTAAAAAAATTATATCATAACAAAAATAATAAAATATGTTAGCCTATCCTCTAATAGAGATTCCTAAAGTGGAAATATTTTGTGCTGATAAATATAATTCGAGAGTTACAAGCATACTTGCTTCTTAAATTTTGTTTCTACCATACTTTATTTGTGTAAAAGTCTTGCTTGAATGTAATCTATATGTCAGAATGCAAGTGATAGATTTCTAGAAATAGCTAAAGGCTACATAACTTCCTCCAAAAGTGATTCATTGTGCTTACAGTATGTGTGCATTATTATAATTTATGAACAAGTTATTACAGAAATTGAAGATGCATTTGATTTTAACATGCATGTGCATGTTATATTTCCATTGTATTATAAACTAGGTATGCTTTGCATTGTGTTTATAACCAGGACCCGTATTCAATTCAATACTTAAGTACAAAATTTAAGCTTTTTACTTAGTATCCGGCTTAGATAAAATACTTAGCCAATTTTGGTATTCAATTCACACTTTTGGCTAAGTATTTTACTCTAAATCAAAGCAAACTCCATACCACACTTAACCACACTTAAGCCAATTATTTGGAGGTCTTGATAGGCAGGCATATGGTTTTCTTACGCAGAATTATTGCCTGCGCACAATTATATCAACGTGCATTGATTGCAATACATCAATTGCGCATTACTTTTGATTGAACGTGTGACGTCACAATGCTTATCAGTAAATATTTTAGTTAAATTTTGTCTTACGTTAATATTAGTCTAAAATGCGATTTGAATACGAGATAAGTAAATTACTTAACTTAGCCATTTACTTAGTAAATTTCGTACTCACACTAAGTATTGAATTGAATACCGGCCCAGGAGTATAACATTCCAAAAGATTTAATATAGTATACTGAGAGTATGAAATGTTCGTTTTCTATTTTGTCTCATTATGTTGAATCTTATAGACTTACTCTGTTTTCTACTGAAAGTTTTCCTCTGACTTCAAGTTCAATATTTTGTAAAAAAAGTAATATCAGTTGTTATGTAATGCTATTTGTGAAATTTTTTTCCTGCCCTGTTCATCCCATTTGTATTATTATATTACATTTTTCAAATTCAAATTATGGGCAGTATGTTTAGACTTATATTATGTGGCAAGTGAGCAATCTCTCTATTAAACAGTTTGATATTGAAAAAAAAACATTGATTAGCATTTCAAAATTCGTGATGGAGTTATATATTCTTAATTATTTTAAAACAAACATGATATTTATTATGATTGCAATCAAGAAATTACCTATGCACTAATGCCATGATTTCCTCTCCTTACCTCATTCTAATCTGTAAGTCAAAAACATGTCTAGGCTATACTGCATTGCATGATAAATTCTTAACGGTACTTTAGTAACAAACGGCTACTGGTTTGTATGATGATACTACCGGTAATTGAATGTACATGCACGTTTGTCAATTCTTTCTATTTCTGTTGGCTAGGAATATTTTTTGGAGGTAATGGTATTCAAGAATCTCAATAAATACTCTTTTAATAAAGCTGTCTTGGTGTGTAAGAAATTATCTTGATTGCAGTTTAGAACTTACATTTAGTGAACATGGCTCAATTTGGAAACGTTCGGTAAAATGATGTCAATAGTTTCATGCTGTGAAATGACAATAAGTAAATTGAGTTTTTGTGATTCACAAAAATTTCTTATCAAGTCACATTGAGCAAAAGTTCAATGTCATGGAAATTTATAGTTTTATTTGATCAAAATGTATTTTTTTTTTTGTATTTGGCTTCCAATCTTTAAAATATTTATGATTGTGCAGATATCAAGCAGCTTAATGCACATTCTGAAATAACACTCACAATTAGATTAATGCAAAATACATCTTTTAAAGATTGCAACATCACCAAATATCCAACTTTTTATTTCCAGAGGCTTTTTCCCAAATCATTCATGGGTATATTTGTGTATGAGTGTATTCCTCAGCTTTTATTCACACAAATTTGTTCAGAATACAATTGAGTAAATGTTTTAGTAAATGTTTGGGAAACAAAATGTACTGATGGGATACCATTATCTCTGTACCTATACCCACCTTTTATTGCTAGAAATGTACTTGTGCATCTCAAATGTTATTTTAAAAAAAGGGGGAAAAGGAAGAAAATTGTTATTTCATGGTGTAGAAGCAATCAAGACACCGTTAATTTCTATCATTGATGTTATCTCTTAGATATAGTCTGTCTGTAGTGTTGGAATTGAGCTACTGTACTTACCACATACAATTTTCCTTTTCTACCAAGTGCAATATTGCTCAATATGTATATTGTAGAGAGGAGATTAAATGTGTGTCCTAAACAAATCTCAGCCAGCTGAAGTTCTCGTTTGCTTTATTTCACTTCTTTGACTGGCAGCATTTCTTTTAAGTCCTATGTCGTTGTAAACACATTAAAACACAATAACTCAACACCTCGTTTGCGGATATCAATTTTCATCATTTAAAAAAAGAAAGAAATTAAAACTATCATGATAAAACAAATGCACCCTTCATGATACCATTGTATTAATCTGATTAGAAAACTCAGATATTATGTCAGGAAGAAACTTAGCTGAAATTCCACATTTTGAATCGACTGGTGCTGTGTTCATTCAATTCAATTACAATTCAAATGAATATTTATTTTCTTCCTTTCAATATGACAGCATATTTGACATCTGTTCAAACAATACAATTTATACAAAGGAACATACCGGTAATAATTTAAGAACTTGTATTACAAGAAAGAAGACGCAAATCCCGGTAAGCAAAGCTTGTATCTGGTACGCCCGAATACACAAGTACACAATATACATTATAAATGTAAGAAAGGGAGAAAAGGATAGGCAAGGGGGAGAAGAGGATAGAGAGCTTGGGGAAAGAGAAAAGAAGAGGACTGCAACATAGTAGCAATGGAGTGTATGGCATGCATATTAAAACATAGAGGCAAGATATAGGTGAAGAGTATAATGTGGAATATTTGACTGCATTTCATGTCATCCTCAATAGTATTCTACATACTCTGACCCATTAATGATTGTAACAAACAAGTCACACCGGAGGGAAACTTATTACTTTGCCATATATTGATCATCATCTAATCAAGTAGTAGTGGGAAATGAAGTATAGTATTAGCTGTTAACGTGTTCATGAAGAATAAGAAGATACAAGATGAATGCCCAAGGGCAATTACAGTAGCATCCTTCAACACCTACATGAACATTACGGAACAATGCCATATTACATAATCCAGACACGATTTCAAAGGGCAGTTCAATAGGGTATTGTAATTGCCCTCGAGTTACTTTCTTTAAGTCTTTGTAAAAGTGTTTCTTCAAGTTATATTCCACAGCTTCACAACACTGACCTCCACAAGATGAAGACCATTGTCCATGTGTCCATTTCAAACACAACTCTTACTACTTCACATTTCCAAATTATATATATGCGAGTCTTCTAGTCGAGAAATGGATGAGAAAAGTGATACCGGTAATGCAAAATTGATAACCATCTTCAAATGGATTTCAGAAAGTACTAGGAAATGGAAGTGTTCCCAAGAGAACTTTAGTGCATTGCAACACATTTCACCAACACACACCATACAGTTTCAGTCACAGATATCTTTATACCGGTAATTGAAAAACCAGCATTGAAAACTCACAGTTTAAGTAATTTTCCAAACCATGTTATATTATATATGGGGGAATGCTCAACACTATCATCATCATTATTGCTTTATTTTTCACCATCTCTGTCTATGAAATGTTTTTTTTCACCATCTCTGTCCATGAAATAAAAGTAAATATGTTGATGAGAAATTGAGAATCTTTCAGTCTAATCTGGTATCACAGTTCTTTATACCAGAATTCCCAAATAAAGAAGTATTATTTGTCCAATTAAGATATCTAGAATTCCATTTTGGTTAAATGAAAATGGATGATCATAATCTTGTTAGAAAATAATGTCACAACTTAGTTTTTTTAAAACCTATTTATACAATTGATTGAAAGAGAACATTAACTATGTGTATTATTTTTCAACAAATATGTGCATTCATTGATAATATCATGACCCTGGCATTTGCAGACATCTCAAAATGAAAGACAAGAGATCGTAATTCTTTTTTTTAATAATAGAAATAACAGTTATAAAAAGAAACATTTACTCATCGTTCATCAAAGATTTGAATAGCGCAATCACACCCAACACCTCCCACCACTTTTTTTTAGAGGCGCCACCAAGCTTGTAGGCGTTGCGACGCCACCGCACAAGAAATGTTAACAGGTGCGCTACAGTGCAACTGGTACATTGGTATATCCGCCACCAACTCCGCTATATGATACACACCAAATGTACGCTGTGAGCAGAAACAACACATGTAAGCGCGTCTTTCGAAAGAACGAGTACCTGGAAGAAATTCGTTTTCAATTTGACGGTTTTCACCGTACGACATTCCTACGGACCATTTGATTGGTAAGTTGTACTCCTTGATTTTCTTATTGATGTTGTCATGATGCTAGGATTCTTTACAATGTAATGTTTAAAACAACATACCGGTACATGTAGATCATCTGACACCGAGCTGTATCGCAGCCCCGCAGTGCTCAGTGGCCCATTTCAATGTTGACTGTTGTCGTAGTGTCAAGTCCCACAAATTCAAGTCGGTGTCTTTGATTTCTAACCAAGTGGCACACCAGTTAAAACTACTGGTCCGGTCGAAATGTATGTAGTGTACTGTGTAGTATTTATATATATCAACATGTAGAACTGATTAGATGAATTTATCAAGTTGTAATTTTATTTAGCTTGAAGAGCATTACTCTTTCTTGCGTAAGACTAAGAACATCTATTTGCAATTGCATCCGTTCAGTTGAATTAATTAAATCAAGTCTGATTTAGTTTTAATTCTTTTAATTTACATGATGGGAATGAAAAATCATGAACAATTTCAAATGTATAGAAGATAATTCAATTTTATGGCTTTTCATTTAGTGTTTGCATGACTTCATTGGACCAATTTGTGACATACAGATACAGTATGATATATAATCCTAGTAATGTTGCAAATTGATCACAATAATAAGAGTATCATGTCGTTAAAAAAAAGATAAGTGCATTTGGATTGTTATATTACAATGACCGTTACTGATACTTTTATTTATTTCTTGATAAATGATGACTTCATAGTGCAGTGAGATGCATCTCTATTTCAAATGTAGCATACAGTTTTATTTAATGAACTAGTGTTTGTAAATTCATCTTCAAAAAAAAAATTATATTTTTCAGTCTTTATAATTTTGAATTGAAGTAAATCTTGAATTTCACACAAATTAGACAGTTTCTTTTGTTTTGTCAACAACAATAACGTAATAATAGGAATTATAACTAAAGTAATGATTAATAAACCATGAAAAGTAGTAATTTTCAAAGGAGCAGATTGACTCTAAAAAAGAATACGTAAAGAATATTAATGAAAAAAAAAAAAATTGTTTTGTACATGATACTATAGGGCATGTATTTCCAATGAAGGAAATTCATGTTTGTACTTTATCCTGATCCCTGAAGATGAAGTCTGGTTATTCTCTAATAAGTTGAAGAATTAGAACAGCTAGCCAAGAGCCTTCTGAATTGACCTGTGTTTCTGAAAAACCACACTTACATGTGTACCTCGATTTATGAATTAAATCTAGATTATTAGATGGTAACGATAATAATGGTGGCTTCTTGTATACATGTACATATAGCTCTCCTGTTTTCATACCATGACCCTGCTCAGCCTCCTGGTGCACCAAGATTTTATTACCCTGGCAATTAAAGCCAAGCAGCAGAATATTTAGTGCTATCTGGCATATATTGGGTGTCGATATAAATGGAAAGCTGGGTGGAGAGTGGCAAGCTTGTATGTCATGTAAATGAACCACTTTGCCATGACACCCACATACAACAGTGTATGGTATTGTAAGCAGGGGCATTCCCTTAAAAATAAAAATAAAACAAATTGGGGGGGGGGGGTATTTGTTTAAGAAAAACAAAATTCTTTTGTTTCAAGTTCATGCATCATTCAAAGAATAGATTTAAAGAAATGTTTCTTGTTGATCAGAAAGTATGGAAAAAGCTTTGTCAATTTGTATGTTTGCTACTTGTTTAATGAACTATTAAAGTGAACTGAAGTATAAATAAAAACAGATGAATATCACATATTCTAAATGTGCAGTAGACTTACCAAAGAAAGCAACCTATGGCTAAAGATGTTTGGTTTTACTTGGAATAAAACTGTACTGAACTATACATGTAAATAGAAATATTTAAAATGAATAGTACAATAGTTCTAGTGGGCTTTTCACCATTCCTTTCTCCTTATTCGTCACAACATTGTAGTCTGTTGCATCACCAGCAGTAACACTACTGAAGGCCACATTGCCGCACCATGATGGGAATTTAATTTATATTGAATCAAAGCATTCACTGTATCCACGGTGTGCATTGTCTAGTGCCAGTGATTTATTCTTTGGACGGGAATGCTCTCTGAGCAATAGAGTGGAAAAATATAGAAGAGTATATGGGCAGAGAATTGACATGTTGCTCTGGAAAATAACAGGAAAGAAAGAGAGATTGAACAAGTAAGGGGCAGTGAAAAAAATGCACGGGGGCTTGGGGCCATTTAGCCCATGAAATGCCTACATGTAAAAGAGCCCCCGAAAGTCATAAAAGAGCCCCCAAAATTAGCATACAGTTCATGCAAAACCAATTAAAGAGGGTTTTTTTCATGCAAGCATGCTTGAAAAGTAGCCCCCCCCCCTTCCCACCCCCGAAATTTGTTAAGTATTTTTTTCCCTTGTAAGGGGTTGGTGATGATGATGGTGGTGGTTAATTAATCATCATCATCATCATTAATATCAATATCATTGGTAGTAGTATTAGTAATAGCAGAACTAAAATATACAGGAGTAGAAGTAGTTGTTGTAGTAGTACTAGTAGTAATAGTAGTACAGTTATAATTATTGTAGTTGTTGTTGGCGATACATGTATTATATTATCCTTATTACCAATATCAGCAGCAGCAGCAACATCTTAACCATCATGTTAACATCGCCATTATAATTATGTTATTGTTAGAATAAAGAGGCTAAAGGGTAAAAAGGAATGGTGGACAGAGAGAGAAAAAGAGAGAAAGAGAGAAAAGAAAAAAGAAAGAAAGTAAAAAAGAAAGAGAGAGAGAGAGAGAGAGAGAGACCCCAGTCTATTTAAAAACTTTGCTAAAAACAAAACACACACACAAGCCTATTAAAAAAGGTCGGTCTTTTTTTTCTCCAACCTTGTTAAAAATGATGATTTAAATCATATTACTATATATCTCACCAACTCTGACAACAACAAAAAATAATTAAGATTTACATTTTGAAACCAAAAACATTAATGTGAGATGGGTTGAAGCATCTTGAATCCACTGAAACACATTAAATACATGACCACGTACATTCACATTGTTATTACATGTACTGTGAACTGCCTTGTTGACTTTGCCTACATGCAAGCCAAGATTAGGTCTGACCAAGATTGCAGAAGAAATCTTTAGATAATTCTGTTAATGAATTGTAATCTATAGGCCCCCTACAAAAGTTCAGTAATCTAAAGAATATATATCCGTGTGAGATATGGACTTCTACCTACATCTATAGACCTTGAGTCTGCTAAAACGCATTCAATACATGAATATGTACCTACAGTGTACTGCGAATACCGTAAATCTCTGTGTACAGTATGAGGTGCACTTTTTTGAATTGTCAGTCGAGGGTGCGCCTTATACACAGGTACAGAAAAAAAAGTTTTATTTATTTTTTATTTTTTTTATAGTTTTGATTTATGGCTCTATGCCTAGCAATGTCTCCCAGCTCAGTAATGTTGCTCAGTGTGTTGACTCACCACTCGGAAACTACAACAACACTCGCATTTGTCTGTCATCTTGGTTTGAAAGTAATTTTTCTATATAACAAATGGTGTACCACAAGGTTCTATCCTACATGTAGGTAGTCCATTGTCAGAAATTTAGAGGATGCTATTCATATCATGCATGACTATTGATGTTTGGCATAGAACACAGTGTTTCTGCTAGGTGATGTGATGAGGCTGGTGTGGGACACTTGGTTTCATGAAGCCGTAGAGTCTGGACCTGTTTTTAATTTACATTAATGATCTTACACATTCTTCTACAGCGACATTGTGGGTTTTTGGCAACAAAACAACAACCAAAAAAAAAAATTAAACACAGGTGCGCCTTATACACAGAGATTTACGACTTTGCCTGAACCTACCCAGATTGAAGGAGAAGTACATCTGGTTACCGGTAATGAATTGTAATCTAGGCCCCACTGGTTCAGTAATCTGATTAACACTAGGCCTGGCTTCATGAGCTTGAGATTGCCAAATATCCTGCTACCGGGTGTATTTGAACTATCCCGATCGCAAATTATCCAGTTCATTTGCGTCCTCATCAGCCTGAAGTTGCAATTACTGGGATATTTGGTCAAGATAATCACCCCAAGATATTTTGGGCTAGTGTGCAAAATATCCTGCTATTTGTCCGGTGCATTCTTACCAGCCTGAAGAATCGCACTGTGCGCGAACGCTGTGCAAAATATCTAGAGCTCGAGTTTCGAGGTCAAGTCTCGAGCTGATGAAGACGCGATTCGTGACTGCAGGATTATTTCCCAAATCAGAAATATCTTGAGCTGATGAGGGCAGGCCATCATTGTAAGATATTGACTTTTTTCCTAGACCTGCATTTGCCCATGTATGTATGCATCCAATGTTTACTCAGTCAAACATCATGCACCAGCAAACTGTACCCCTGTTTGTATAAGGAGAATTACAATGCTGGACTGGTAATCATATTTTTAAATCAACTATACTATTAAAAGGCATGCTTGCATTGAACAGATTGTGAAGTCTCTGTGCCTTTGAGCTTTGGATAGTAGAGGCTTTGTATTGGTTTTATTTCTGTTTCAATTAAAAAAGATACAAATTCAAACTCCCATTCCAAAATTTTGAACAATAACAAATACATGAATACAATTTTTACAAAAGTTATTAAATAGAAAATCATGTACTGGATGCTGGTGTGTGTGTGTGTGTGTGTGTGTGTGTATGAATTGCAAGTGTGAGGGTCATTTCAGTATACGATACAAATTAAAATACAATAAGACCCATTTTGGTCACAATAATTGCTTGGGAGCCACAGAGCAGAGCTGACCACCCTAAAGGGTGTGATTTAGATACACAAAATAGAGGGGCTGGGAAGAAACATTCATATGTACTAGACTGCTAGTAATATAGTTTACAGTTACAAAAATGTTACACTGGTAGGTTATAATACATGTGGCATATTAAATGCAGCAAGACATACCTGAACATGTACCGTAACTAAAAAGTTTCCAAGGTTTAAGAATCTTGCAATATATGCATTGGTAGTGGTTTGTATTTTCTTTCATTTTCCTTGTCAAGTTTTGCTTTTACACAAAGGTATTGCAAGACTTTGTTGCGATATATTTACTGAATATTTTTGTAAACATTTATAGCTCTACCATTTGATAAAATTCCTACAGGTATGGTGTTATTCAGGTACAAGTGGATATTAAGAATCATACTTCAATTTTCATTGGATTTAAGCTTGGCACACAGCCACACACTTTTTTTTTTGGCACACACACACACACATGTATTTTTATTTTCACACAACTAGACTGCATGCATAATACCGGTATACAAGTGTTTGTTTCAGAAAGAAGACATCCATGTTACCGGTAGTTAAAATGTATACATGCACGTAGCATTTTCTATCTTACATTTAGGCACAGAGAGATTTTAAGAATTGGCAATTAACAAAGAAAACAAAACAGGAATGCAATAAAATTACACAGACCTTTAATTTGAGTGATTTTTTGTTATCCTTCACATAACAAAAATATAAAATAAATCATATTAAAGATGAAATGAACTTTTCACATCAAGCCAGCAATCTTAATTTTTTGAATATCAAATAAATACTATTTCAAGAATAGATCTGCCTCGTTTTTTTTTTTTCAGAGGTGATTCAATCCATCTCAGGAAAAGAGAAGAAATAGTTGAAATGTGAAAAGGTTACCATGGAGCTTACCGATGAAAAGTGTGATGTAAGCTGTTTCCATGGCAAAAGACCATTGTGCGGCAGAATTGTTTGGAATGCTGTGAAATAATCAAATTTAGTCCCACCTTACTCTCTATACTCTCTCTCTATTACATGTAGTATTTGAGTAAGAGCTTGCATTTGATAGATGTATCATTTCCATCCTGTAAATCAAACCAGTCGTAATACTAGGCTCACCTGTCTGAATGCCTGTTATAACTGCATGCTGGTAGCCGATGGTACATGTACCATGTACACTGTACTTTACAATGACTTTTTATTTCTTTTCTAACTTTTATGCAAGAACAATTTGTCCATATTTGTTAACATTACAAAATAGGGTACCCATTAGCTGTCTGCTGCTGTGAAACATACAATTTGCCAATTTGGTATTGACCCCCTACCCCTATACCTGGGGCATTACATTACTAGACGATGATTGAAGAATTTTGACAATCTCCCCAACCTTTATTTATATTTTACAGCGAAAAAGCAGTGCATATCTTTCATTGGAATTTTTAAGCAGGGCCCCACACTTTCCCTTTCCCTTTTTCCTGGGGCCAAGAATAACTTTTTAGGATCTGTTGGTATTAGGCACCTGTAAAATAGTTTCAGACTTTGAGATATGGAGTGGAATAGTTGGGGTTCATGTGTATAGGACCATATTGTCTGTACCAAGTCCCTATCAAAAAAGTCTGTAGTAGTCTACTCTTGTATTCCTACCAAAATAGACCAGCTTTCATGTTTAACTTTAATAAAAAATGATGAGTTCAAATCTGAAATGAAAATTGTGTTGTCATTTTGTCTTGTATCGTCCACAAGTGACAGACCTGTAAGGGTTAATTGAGGAATGAAGAATGAATGTGACTATGTAAAGAAAAGTTCTGTAGATATTCTCTTTTATAACACTAACTTACTGAGTTCATAAGTGCATGTACCTTACGTCCTTATCTCCTCCGGCAGCAAACAATCCCAATATTTGCCCACTCTATCAGATCTAAAGATTGCACTAGCAGGTCTGTATTTACTGCAAGAGTGCAAAGTACATCCGACTGTACATACTTCTGTCTGGGACTGCCAATCAAACAATTAAGCTTCAAAATGAAATGACTACTCATATCAAGAGAAAAAGCAATAAAGTTATTATATATTTGTAATATAAACAAAATTAGGGCCTGTTATTGATGATTATTACTGATCTTTTTTTGATATATTTTTTTAAACAACGGTTCAGTATACATATTGCACAGTATTTACATTTACCGGTATCTCCCTACCACCATCCCAATATTTGGATTATGAGTATACACAAGATTTTAAAGCTTTGATCTACACTTTTTTTCTAGATTACATTTATTCCTCTACTGCCTCGACACTGTTCTACCTATGGAATATCAACTTGCATGTATCCTGCGCTCAGGCTACATACATGTAGACTTGCTTGATGTAATTTTTTAAATTTTCATTTGATACTTTTTTATTTTTACAAAAAGCAATGCATACATGTACCACCTAAGTTTAATAGTATTGGTCCTTGCAGACTCTCCCAGAAATGTTAATTCACTGATACATGTAAATGCATAACAACAAATTATGGTATGGACTTATCTTTATCTGCCTCTTCATTGTTTTAGTTACCTTAGTGCCAATTTGTTTTCTTTATTTTTTGTAAAGCAGGGGGGTGTTTCCACAAAGATCCTAAGTTGAACTTATCTCTGAGTTGGACTTAAAA
>BEXV01000877.1:32189-51717 GCA_003118195.1 Hemicentrotus pulcherrimus
GGGGGGGGGGGGGGCAGGGTAAGGGAGGCAGCTACACATGGTATACATGAATGTGCACTGTGTACCTTGTGCATACACAGCCTCATTCTTCCACCCAACAAGATGTTGAAACAGGGATAATACACCCATTCAATCTCTACCTTTGCCCCCACTGTTCAGACTGATAAGCTGATATAGTCCATTTGGAGGTTGATGAAGATGATTTCTCCTGGACCCAAATAGTTTATAAAAGAGATAACATTCAGATCAAAGAATTCCTTGCTTGCATAAAGGTGTGTAAGGTTAGAACAGTGACACCCTATAGCACTGTAATCATAGTCTATAGGAAGCACTCCTAATTGATTTTGAAGCCAGGTGTGAAAAGGTAACAATGTAATTGTAATTTAGTTACAGTTGGATTTACATTAATTATGTATTTTTACATTAGAATACAAGTAGTTTGTTGAGATCTTGATAACATACAATGTAAAGTGATCAAGGAATATACATTTGTAAGGGTGAGATGAGATAAGGAACTTCAGGAGCAATTGTACATGTACATGTAAGTTCAGTGTTTTAAGCTGTATTACCGTATACCCTTTTCTAACTGCACTCTATCGGAGTCACACCGATGAAAATACCGATTGAATTTTCCTTATGTAAACAAAGGTGAAACCGCAGTTTTCGCCCTGGCGCTCTCTAACTGCCGGTGAAATTCACTCGCTGGGGCGAGCCATTACTGGAAGTGAAGAATCATTGCGTAATTATTAAGCCCGAGCTCCATCTAACTATACATGTATAGCATGCAGCATGTTCAACCATAAGTCAACAAACACAGCTGTTTACGATAAAGCGCGCGTATACTGCGACCTTTGACCATTTTAATCGCTGTTTTAATCGCCTTTTTCTCCCGAAATTTCTCTAACTGCACGTTTCATCGGTGTCACACCGATAAAATGAGAATTTCTCCTGCTCTTGAGCAGGAGAATTTAATCGCCTATTTCTCTTCTTTTCATCGGCTATTTAATCGCCTTTTTCTCCTCTGTTGCTTTCTAACTGGCACTTTCATCGGATGCGTCCGGATGCATCCGATTAAAATCGGTGCAGTTAGAAAAGGGTAAAGTAAGAGGTTGTAGTGAGAAGAAAAATGAATGGCTTTGTCCTGTTCTTCAACTTTCTTAGCTCTATTGATCACTGATTAATGAGTCTGGTTTCACTTATGTTTTATTGTGTGATTAAAAGAACATTTACATGATAATAAAGCACTCCTACTTGTCATTGTGTAAATTACACATGTACAGTGTAACCACATCAATAAAACTGTCTACAGTTACTACAGCTTAAGTGATAAATGGAGCAGGGAAAATTGTTAATTTTTTTGTTGTAATGATTTTTTTATGAGCACCATTAGAATATTTCATCTCCAATATTATTTGATGTAATCATGGTTTATCACATTAACCTCAAAAGCATTTATTTTGTTATTATAATGTGGTTGATATGACCAGTACTAAAGCCTCGCGAACAGCATGGATGACAGAACCTTGATTACATCTATATAATACTGTTTTCACACTGGCAAAATTTTGCTTAACCCTGTACTTTACATTGTAGGTGGGGTTAAGGTGGATTTAGCCCCACCTATAGTCCAGGGTTAAGCTTATTCCACTTTCTGTTCAGACTCGTGTTTACCAAAGTGGGCTAGCCCCACCTATAATACGGGGTTAGCTGGCCCTGCAAAATAGCAGGGCTAACCCCGCAATTGTGTTGTTAACTCCTGCTAACTCCGCAATTGCGGTGCCAAGCAAATGAATGAGAACAGAAACGAAAAATAGTCCGATACTACGCAATGGAGCGTATCGCAGCTGGCCAGATGCGAGTAAGGAGCCCACTGTCGGTGTCCAATCATAATATTCACGATATCCGGGGCTAATGAATTGCAGTGAGAACAGCGTGAATTTTCTTATTCCGGAATAGGCGCTAATACGGGACTAAAAACAGCGCCTTGAAAAGCCAAAAAAGTTAGTCCGGGGTTAAGGATAGTGTGGGGCTATAAAGCAAAGTAAGGGTTAAGCAAAACCAGTGTGAAAAGAGTATCAGTAACCTACATGTACTTGCGTTTGACTGATTGAGCAAGTGATTTATGTGATGGGCAATGCACCAAATGGTAATTCAGTTTAAGCTATGGTCACAAATCACAGCAGCGACCGACCGATCAGTAGCCTGCTCGGTCGCTGCTGGAATTAGGCATCGCCCAGCAATTAGGTCGGTGCCCGGGCGGCGACCGCCCAGGCACCGAGGGTATTTTGGGCGGCGAGTGAAAAGTGAGCAGGCGCCGCCCAAATTTTAACTCTGCGCTAAAACTTCAACGGCGACCGAGCGATGCCCTAAAAACGAGCGGTGCCTGGGCGGCCGCCGCTTGATGGCCGGGCAGCTGCCGGGCAGAATTGGTTAAAAACTCGCCGCTCAGCCGCCGAGCAGGCTACTTTTGGGTAATGTGACCATAGCATTAGCTGTGCCTTGCTTAGGGTTCAGCACCTTCAAATAACTGTCATTATTCAAAGCCAAAAATGTAAGTTCAATTGTTGATTAATGTTTAATAGTGGACCCAATTATAGAACCTGCACTCACAGTATAGACAAACCTAATGCATGCAATATCTGTGGCTTCTATAGTGCCAGCAGAATTGGATTGTTGAGTCATGCAAGAAAACACTGAAGGTTTGATTCATGTTGTACATGTAATGATTGATGAACTGCCACTGAATGACTATAACTTGTGGAACTATTTTAACTTGTATTTTTGTTGTTGCTTATGATTTTTCCCCCTATTTTTTTTTATTTTTGCAGATTTGTGATCGAGGCTACGTGATATATGTAGAACAGCAAGATTCTATCATGGGAGGATTGAAAATAACCTACTCCAATCTCCTGGACCACAAGGGGGACTTTGGTCAGTCCATCGAGATTGTCAACCAGCCCATCGACGGCTTCCCCAAGGCTTTCTTCAATAACTCCAAGGCCATCGGTCTGACACTGAATCGAAACAAACTCTCAAAGCTGCCAAGCCAACTTGAAAGATTCAAAAAGCTAGAGAGGCTTGACCTGTCCAACAATGACTTTGAACAGTTTCCAGAGGTTATTGGAGATCTTGAGAATCTTCGATACCTCAACATCAGTAAGAACAAGCTTACTTCCCTGCCAAGGGATATCATCTACTTAAGGAAATTGGAAGAAATTGTGCTTGATGATAACTTGTTGGAGGAATTCCCAGAAGTTCTGTTTAAGAGTACGGTTCAGGATGTGGCCATGAGGAAGAACAAGCTGAAGAGTTTGCCTCCAGGAATCAAGGACATGACCAACCTTCGGAGCCTGGTGGTGAATGGAAACCAGCTGACAACACTACCTGTAGAGCTTGCAGAAACGCCGCAGCTGACAGAGGTGTTTGCGTCATCTAACAATATTAAGGGACTTCCGGAGAACTTCTGCACAAAGGCTAAATCACTAAAGAAGCTAGTTCTGCAGCAGAATCCCTTAGTGTATCCATCAGCTATTTCTGCGGCTAAAGGAATAGCTTGGATGAGAGATTATGAAAAGAAGCATCCTAGACCTGATATTCCAGAAGATGTGGAGGAAAAAAAAGAGGAAGCACAGAATGATGTGATCGAAGAGCAACAAAAGGAGGTGCCAGTGGTTAATGGAGATGCTGATGAGACAAGCCATTCCAATGGAGTGGATGAAGAAACGGCAGAGACCACGCCTACAATGAATGAAGATGTTCCTGCAGAACAACCTGAAAGTAATGTTGAGGAACAAGTGGAAGAAGATGAACTCCCAGAATCAGATAGGGTGGAGGAAGGGCAAGGAGATAGTGATGCTGCAGGTGATGCTGTTGAAGGACCACCAGAAGTAGACCAAGTAGAAGAAGAAGAAATGCCAGGACAGGCTGTATCAGAAGAACATGAGGCTGACGCTGCGCAGGAATCTACAGTCGAAACAAGGCAGGAGTCAGACAGAGATGAATCTCAGGAAGAGGAGGATGCAACACAGGATGATGCTGGAGCATCGGAAGACCAAGCTACAGAAGAAGTCCAGGAGAGCATGGAAGATGCTGCTGAGGTGTCATCATCAGTAGTTGAGAATTCTGCAACTGCAGAAGATCAGGAAAGCACAGAAGAAAGTGATGACCAAGAGGAGTCAGCAGAAGTGTCAGATGGTACAGCGTCACAATCTTCAGGGGAACAACCACCAGCAGAAGACGACAGCCCTGCTGAGATGACCAATGGTACAGCATCACAATCTTCAGAGGAACAACCCCCAGCAGAAGACGACAGCCCCGCTGAGATGACAAATGATGATGAGTCGCAACCTCGAAAGGAACAGCCTGTGGCAGATGACGACAGCCCTGCTGAGTGCAGGGATGGTGATACAGGTGAGGTGGCCCCATACGGTTCAGAGAAAGTACCCACTGATGAAACCCCAGCAACTACAATATCACAAGAAGGAGACGGGGATACTGCAGAAATCAAAGAAAGGCTCATCTGATATGGTAACATGAGTATCATAAATCATAAATAACTTACCCGGTAGTCGTGACACTAATCCTTTGCCAAGAATCGATTGAAGATAAAGCAGATCTTCTCTTTTTTCTAAGAAGATCGCACTGGTTTGTCTAGATGGCTCTTAACGAAGTTGGGCCTGTCCAAACAGTTGTATGCACTTATTTGCAATTCATGGTGATAATGACAATCAACTTTCAAACATGTCTCTGAAGAAAAAAATTAAAACGTAAACTTACATTGTATGCATGATAGAACACAAAAAATAACAAAGGAAATGCTGCACAAAATTATAACATGCTTGCAAGAAAATGAAAGTAATAAACATACACATATGTTTGTTTAATTACATGTATATATGTAAAAGGTTAGTCACAAAATGACTCAAAATGAAATGTTTAGTATTAGGTTCCAACTAACAAGTGCAAGTTTCTGGAACCTTTTTGTCTGTCATCTCTAAAAATAAGTGATACATGTAGATGTTGAAAATGTGACCACAGCTATTGAGCAATTATGAAATCTCTTTAATGTGATTAGCCTGGACAAAACTGGTGACCATCTACCATAAACATGTAATTTATCATGACATTATTATGCACGATTTCTTTTTGAGGTACATGTAATCCTTCGTGAAAATAAGCCCTGATGAGAACCATGCCTATACATATTGCTTCTCTAAAAGTAGCTAACATGTTGTAAGTATCATCATAGTAAGTATAATTATAGATTGATAAAAAATAGTGAATTGTGTGTGAAAATAAATTTAAAAATATAGGTCTACAATATATTGGATATGTTATGTTGATTAGTTTGAAATCTTGAATGTCACCTTGAAAATTTAGTGGAGAATTTAGTGCCTCAGAAGAATACAAATTTGGGACCATTTCCCCAAGATCTTGTATCTTGAAAGCCTTTACAGACTAGAATGGGGAATAAAATGAATTGATGGTATTCACTAACATACTTGTAGGTATTTGCGTCATCATGATATAGATCACACAAATAGGTGGACCAAAACCGGAAGAGGTACTGTACATGTAGTTTTAGGAATGTACCTTGTACCACAGGGTGTACATTTGTACATGTACAATGTATATATTTTTTTCTGTATGACTATAAAAATGTTGCAATATATACTGCCTGCATTTCTAACAAAACAAAAACACTTGTTGCTAATTTGCACATGAGAAATTGTGCCTTCATCATGTTTTGAAATTCTGTATTGTTTCAAGATGCAACGATATAATGAAAACTGTATGCAAAGTTGCAAACTTATTTCATTATTGTCAAAGTCAAATATACTGTTTGCTTTTAATATGGCAGAGAAAACTTTGAATACAACAGAGGTACTGGATAACGCTGCAAGTTGTATTTGCAATGTTTACACAACTTTGGAAGATAAAAAAGAATGATTGTAACTGATCTATCTATCACAAGAATATATATATTCATACATTTTGAGGTATTTTCCTAGCAACAGTCTTGTGCAACAGTTAACAATGGAGAAAACTTTCACCTTGTGGAATGGTTGTATGCTTGAGCATGCACTCACAAAAAAAAAAATTGCAAGGTTGCAAGCAGTCCACACCCTGTGAAATGAATTTAGCACGTACATTGTATTTATAGATTAAAAAAAAAAAAACACTTCTTGCACTGTATACAATGTGTACTGCAGAGTGGGCATGTATGTGAATATTGATTTCATATTCAGCTCACTCAAGAATTCATATGATGTCAACCTTGCCTTAGATAGCCTTTACACACGTATGTTCCATTTTGACACATGCCTTTAATGCTGCTGGTGCAGCAGATCTTCACAAAGCGGGTTAGAGATAGAGAGAGGATGAGAAAGGGGGACATGGAAGGACGGGAAAAGATGAGGGAGAGAAAAATAGCACTGGGTCAGGACAGGGAGACGAGGAATGGAGCTTGTTATTACCATTCCAAAGGTAACATGGGATATATGCAGCTGCCTCTAAAGAAAACAGAACTGATTATCAATCAGAAATTATGCTGGGTATCTCGATCTATCTATCTCCATAGCTCAGAACGTAAATTAAATTATTCAGTGGACAGGGGAGTTGGGGATAGATATGATGGTTGATTTGCTCACACTTTTCTTTTCCTTTTACAGCTGTAAATGTAGAAAATATAATTGAATACACGTATGAATATTGATTTAAAAATGCATTTTTATAAGTACATGCTTTTATAAATGTTGAATTGATCAGCGTCTTTTATTAATGATTTAAATCTCTATCAGTTGGAATATCAGACACGCTTTTATTACGTTGCATCCACGTATCCTATGTACATGTACTTCGCACATTTTCAAATCATGCTCAGTTGCTTCATGTAAATGATGCCATCTCCAATGTATGGTCTATTCTTTGTGTTCTGAATTTTTAGTATAGCTGCTCCCAACTCTGAAAGATAATTAAATATAATTAGGCCCCAGTGTATTGTTGCCAGGTTCGCCAATGATATTGCTGATGAAAGCTGTGGCCCAATTACATAAGCTTTCAGAAGACCGTGCATGTGACGTACATACATGTACCTGACGTGTTTATTATACCAGGGAGATCTCCCTGATTATACCTACTCATCATTGAGCATGTAACATATCGTATGAACACTTTGAATACATTCCACATGTTTGTATTAAAACATAAAGTTTTTTTTCTTTATCTTTCCCTTGCAAGTGAATGGTGGCAAAGTGCTATAAGCATGTCCTTAACAAAGTGCTTTGCATATTTTTCACGAAACCCTGTTTTTAATCATTTGAAAGTACAAAGCATTCACGGTATGTTCACTGGGTGATGCAATTGAGTTAATATTGCATTTATATAAAGCTGCATGTTCCCTGTTAAAAAAAAATCTTGCTCACGATATGTGCCATGCATAATAGACAATCAGTATAATACATTTCGCTCTGCATATAAAGGACTAATAAATCATTTGCCAAACTTTGTACATATTTTTGGATAACATTTGATGAAGACAGATATATACATGTATACCCGGTATGTACATGCTGCATGAATTGAATAATTCACGTCCTTTTAACAAATTGCCATTAAAAATTGGTATTATAATTGGATGTTGTATGGACAGTCGATATGATGATGCTCATGATTGATCGAACGATCATTTAACAAAAGGCCTTCAATATTTTTTTTAACAATCAACTGAATTAAGCAATATTGAAAATAACTAGCTGATGTTCTTAACTCAAATACCGGTAAGGCTTTAAATAGTGCCCAACATGCGATTCATGTTACATCTAATTTCCTTGTTGGCATGGATGAAACCATTTTCATATGCATCCAAATTACATGTAATGTACATGTAGATGTATTTTAATGCTCTGCAAATGCATTATATTGACCTGTTCTTTCATTCAGTAATAAGCATATTCCAAATTGATTATTTCTTTTTAAAAGATACAAGAATCATGGTTGAAAAATTCATTTTTGCATGGTTTGTTATTTATAAACCCTTAGTCCAGAAAATATGCTTAGATTTTAAATATAACATGTATGGTGTTTACCTTTGGTTTATTTATAATTTATGCATCATACTGTAGGTAATTAATTTGGGTGTGTCTGTTTGATTCGATCATCCATTTTTTGGTGCTGTTGTTTCCTTAATGGTAACTCTTTCAGCAGGTAAATTTGCTAGTGGTTTGTGGTACAATGTTATTGCACAATGGACAAGTACATATTAATGTATTATTAGAGTGAAAAACAAACAATTTTAGAAAAAGGAAAAAAGTCAACACTGCACCGGCCAGCGTTTATAGTAATGCTGATAAAATGTAGGTTTTCATTTTTGTCTTTCGAATTATTGGCAGACATGAAGGGTAAGGATAAAGAGAAAGTGCCTAAACGATAACAGTGCTGGTTTGGAATGACGTACATGTACCATACACTCTTTCTGATTCATAGTCTCACTAACATAAGTGTGAGTTGACACAAATCTTCAAATATAAGTGGTCTTTCAGTAGCGATAAGATCAATAAATCATTGCACCATGATATTTACAATGTTTTTGAAGGTGTACCCATGGACTGTGTCGTCGCTGATGCATATGTAAACTGGTCACTTACAGTGTATTTGATATTTACATTGACAGAGTACATTTTTTGCCCAAATTTGGGAAATTCTGCCCAAAATTGCTTGAAATACTTGTACACCAACCCATTTTGGGAAATACAGTATTAAATGTAATACTACATGTACATGTAGATGGCATAAAAATATTTTCTTGTGCATTAAGTGCAATTCTTTTGAACTGCAAGTTGTGTAATTATGTTTGTGTATCCAGCTATGTACAAAGCTGAAAGAAGGCGGCGTTAAAGTCGCCCTCCTTTATAGGAATGTCTGCTCTTATATTGCTGTTTGAGAAAAAGGCAAGTCAAATAAGACCTACGCATGTACCTTTGTGCATTTAACATGTTTATTGTGAAGTATCAAAGTAAATATTGCTTTTGATTCAGATTTCTAAAAAGGGTAAAAGTTTAGTGAGAAAATAATGGAAGTCAGAAAGGTCAAATATATGCCTCACATTATACAGTGCCTTTTTCTTCTCGCAGAATCTTAATAATTCAGTTCAAAGTTGAATGTGAGATACCGGTACTGTTGTAACTGTAGTTTAAAATGTCAAAAACATTCCATTTCATAAGCATGGTCAGAATTTTTGGTGATCATAAAGCAGGGTAAATTGCATGGAAAATGAAAAAGATATTTCTTTGAACAAGTATTGCATTGCAAATTTATACTTTTTTCAAAACCAAAATGAAGTCATGATGAATATTGAAACACAGTAAACCTACATTTCTATGTGTTCCTTTAGAAAATGCAACGTGGAATTACTCCTAGCACATGTACATGTACATGTAATTATCTTTGTCTTTTCATTGTATCTGTAATCAAAGGGAACCTTCTTTTAACTTTTTATTTGTTTTGCCTTTTGAAGCAAGACTGTTCCAAAGTTCAGCTATTGTCTGTCTTCATGCATGACTTGTAGGTTAACAGAGCAACACCCATTTTGAATATATAGCCGCCTTAATTAAAGAGGTGCAGTGTCTCAAATATTGAAAGCACCTGTGAAAAGGGGAGTCCCATTAATTTCTTCTAGAAAATGTCCAGACTGTTTTGACAGAATGTTACACTCGTGATTGTTTCATATCAAGCGCAGAGGAATGAAGACATTGTTTGGAAAGCCCTATACAATTATTAGGAAAGAAATAAGGAATGAGAGTTCAAAATGGTTTTCCCTGAAGCAAACTGGTCTTGAAACTATCATGTTATTATTATGATTTATCTGTTTAGACTCAGAAGGGAATTAACACATATACTTCATTATAGAGTTAATATCTTTCTAGCTTTGAAAAGACAATAGGCATCCGCATGATACTTGTGTGGGTAAAGCTCTGTGTAACACAACTTCAATGTGAACTTTTCTTGTTCAAAAAAAAAAAAAATCATTTGTTCATATGGACATGCTTTGTACCGAATGGTCTTTAAACAGAACTTTCCTTAAAAATCGCACTCTATGCAAACAATTTGATTCTTAAAGGCAAAGATAGGATCTGTGCAACCTTTACTTAAAAGTCTAAAGGTATTTATTTGGGAATGAGGAATCGTAGAAATTATTCATATATTTTTTTGACTTGGTTAACCATTAACTTCCTGGAACATGGAAATGATAGTGTCATAAAATGTTAAAATGTATGTATGTTTCCTGGCCTCAAATGTTGAAGATCCACGATGCAATAGGTAACAGTGTAAAAGGCTATGAACTGAATAAGACGGAGAAGGGATAGGTTTTATACAAATTTTATTTTTTTCTGAAATTATTATATTTTATCTGATTTTAGACATTCCATATGTGTATTGAGCCTTTCATTAATCCATTAAAAAAATGAAATAAACAGATATATCCAATTTTGAATATAAGCTTGTACAAAGTGATCTATATTTTTATGTCAAAATATCATTCCCTCATTTAAAAAACACACTATAAAGATGTAATTCTCAAGGTTTGAATACATGTAAATGAAATACATTTTTGTGTAGAGGGAAGAAAAGTACCGGTACTGTAGATGTAGGCCTACTTCATGATCTTAAAGATTTGTTTTTCTTTTCAGAACTGTTTTACAAAAAGAAGTTTGTTAGTATGCATAAGTAAATATATTTTATTTCCCCCTGAATGGCATTAATCGGCCAAAGCAATTTTGAGTATCCAAAGTTGTCCATTGTTATCTTGAATTTTACTTGAATGATTGAATTTCCTGTAATGGTTATTATTTGTATATGTTTGTATCATACAAAATTTGCTCTATTTCATATAAAGAAATTTTTTCTTTTTGTTTTCCCAATGATTTGATTGCTGTTTGAATGATTTCTTTATTTTATGATGTTTGTGTGTTTAATGATTTTGATGCTGCTTTTAAACTACCCGTTTAACCAGATGTCAGTGTATATATTTTTAGAATTCAATGTACAATTCTTTAAAAAAATTCTTTGCAAATCTGTCCTATGTGAGCATTATTTGCAAAATAACTATTGCTTGTATATGCAGTTAGTTGTCAAAAATATCCATTCATGCTTTAAGATTAATATGTGTGTTGGATAATCAATGTAATTTGTTTCAGTGAACTGAACTGAGTACTTTTCATCACTTATTGTAGCAAACTGGTTGGATTTTGACAACAGATGGCAGCAAACTGTATCAAATGTTATGCACATTGCATTCAATAGTGATTTGTTTTCTGTACTTTCAAATGGGAAGGCTCACATACATGTATACATGTAATATCAAAATCTGACCAGACGATATGCTTCGGCTTCACTATCCTGATCTTTGATGTTTTGTATTCTTATAAAATATCTAAAGGCTTCATTATGAGTATTAAAGAGGATAACACTTTGAAAATGCAGCAAAATATTGATACTGAGTCTCAATATTAAGGATTTTCACCTCTGATTTATGACATGTATTTTGTATACCGGTACTTACAAAATTTTCCAGAATTTCTGAGCAATAGGATAAGACACCATTCTATATGTATTCACACTGAGTTAATGTTAAGGAAATTGGTCCTTCTAAAATCTAAAATATACATGTCTATTTTACTGTATCACTTTAAAAGGGCTAAGATCCATGAATTGTTTTACCCGTTCAAGGTTACTAGACTCGACTGGTGGTTTCCAGATTTCTGTCATTCAGCGATAAACCATCAATGTCAGGATAGAACTTGTATTATGAGCATTGTAATAGTTGTTCAGATCCACTTTGTCACATTTATTTTGACTGTAAAGTGTAAACTTTTGAAACTGGTTTCAGAATAGGTGCATAACTTCTAAATCATTTCAGAAAAGAAAAAAAATCCTTTTGATGATTATGTTTGCAGCAGGTTTTATGATTCTATTTTCACTACAAGATATTATATAATGACAATAAGGAGTACTGTATATACACTGTATCATGTAAAACTTATCAAGGACAGAAGTCATTGTTTTGCACCATTGTAAAGTAACATAAGGAAGGAGAAGGATATTAGATCGTTGCTGCAACAAAACAGATTTTCATTTCCCTAGTAAGTGGCCATAAAATGCAATAAATTGGGATTGCAACTGCTCCAACACACTTCATTTGACTGTATGTTTTATTCATGTATTTCACCTTTGAGTCAATGTATGTTTTAGTGCAAGCATGGACCTACTATTCGAGTAGTAGGTCCATGGTGCAAGAAAGAATAGTGAGCTAGATGAAAAGATCCAAACATACAAAGGGAGAGAGAGAGAGAGAGAGAGAAGGAGAGAGAGGGTGAGTAAAACAGGAAGAGGGTGTGAAGTGGAGTGGAGCTGATACAGAAAGAGGGGAGGGAGGTGGAAGAGGAGTGGAGGAAAGACAGTAATATGGGAAGGAGGAGGAGCAGAAATGGAGAGAGAGACAGACGGAAAGAAAAGTGGATTGGTGCAGAGACAGAAAAAGAAGGGAGGAAGGTGGAGGAAAGAGAGAGGAAGAAGAAAATGGGATGGATATATTAAAAATAAGCTTTCAACAAATGATGTAGTACATGTAATTACTAGTATTGAAATAACTAGTACTGCTTGAAATTGAAAAAAAAAAAATACATGTATCTTTTGATTTGTAATTAGGCATCAAACATACACCTCAATAAGGAAACGAAATTACAAGAAAATGTAAAAATTGCATTTTTTATAGAAATGGTACATTTAATTTGAAATTGTACATAGGAGTCCAATTCATTCACTTTTTGTCAATATAGGCATTCTCACACATCAAATACATGTATATCATTGGTACAAGTACAAACATACAATGGCTGATTGTACACAAAAAAAAACCCCTCAACACATCAAAGTCAATTGGTGTACTGCCCTTAATAAACCAGACCATTAACAAAATTATGTCTCAAATCTCATTTTCAAAGACCCTTGTCTCAAATATAATATTTTTAAAGGTCTTGGAAGTACACATCCACAGTTATGAGACATAGCGTCTAGCTGTCATGGTATAATGTATAGTTTGGATGGATAATGGATTACAATTGAAGTTATGATGATGGAAATATTTGCTAATGCATTTAGAGATTAGAACTTTCTTTTGGTGACTGTAGCCAAGTGGGTATGCTCTATTATTGTGACTTTTAATCATCTCAAATTTACAACTAATAGAATGGGTTTATGAGATTCAACACAAAAGTACAGTTCACAACAACAGAATCACATCTTCGTGAAAATATGTTGTGTAATTATACAGAAAGAGAAAGAACTAGTTCACTCTAAAACTGATTGTCAGAGAGTCATTTGCTTGAAAATAAAACTGGCAGTTGGTCTACACTTCTGCCATCAAGCTGCTAAAATGCAGTTTTTAAATTGTGCTGAAATGAAGAGAGAAAAAAAACTTTATGGTTGACCACATATTGAAAGATGTATTGAAAGTTTAAGAGGAATGACATTTTTTTAAAGATTTTGGTTCATAATTATAGAAATTAAATGATCAAATATCGTTTCTAAAACTGAAAAAAACTGCGACTCTGTCCAAACGCGGGAACGTTGATGCGGAAGTGGACACCTATATCTACATGAACTCTAACTTCTGGGTGGATGGAAGGAGACATGATTAAATTTGTTTCCTCAATCACGCTTCTGACATGGCACTGAAATGACTAAACATTTAACAAAAATATGGCGATTCCTACACAAAACTTACGTTAAGTACAAGCAGATACATACACAGCTGCAATGAAACCGAAAACATTTTTAATTTAACCTCAGAATCTAACACTTACACTTAATGTGAAATAGCAAGAAAGAGCAAGAGTTGCCTGATTGAAGCGTAACAAACAAACATATAATCGAATGACAAATTTAGCATAGGTAGTCATGGCACATCATTACAAAGGAAAAGTGCTGCCTCATATTTAACACCTTTAATTAGAGCGTAAGGCCACTCTCTCTTTCAGGAATCTTGAATAGTGCCAGGGTGGTCCATAAGGGGTCCATGGTACCTGTAACCGTGACAGGGTTAATATTGATTGTACAGTTTTTGAATAAGCAACAGGGTTCATATTCATTAAGCCTTTAATACTAAGCCTAGTTGTCAATTTACTTGTACTATAGCCTATTAAAATTAGTTGATAACTAGCTTTTACGTTTAATAAATATGGGCTCGGGTTATTGTTCATTCTCAGCCAAAATAAATTTATGAAATATTAGACACAGTATGTTTGAAAATGCTCCAACAAATCTTAAAACCTTGGAACCCTTCAGCACGTCCATGGAGCCTGGCCACAAGGGACGTGGTGCTTCATGCCGCATCAGCTCATACTCCTTCCATGTTCCAATTTTACAGGTTTAATTTATTGTTTATGGACCACCCTAATAGCGCCCTACTGTTTCTCACAATTCATGACTTTGGAAAACACATACAATGAAATATTCATGAAGGGCACAACGTCAACAATGATACCATATTTCATCACAATTTGTGCATTTCTTTCAAACGTGTTCAATACAATTACCACAAATATCTAATACTGCTGAGGAAGGGGTAATTGGGTGAAAATTCAATTAAAGTCGTTGCATATTTCAAAATTCACATTCTTACAAAAAGTTGATATTATCATAAGCTAGGTTTCTACAAAGCTACTTGAGGAAATGGTTGGATTTATTACCCTTCTATTTTCAACAACGATAGATGAGCACAAGCGCAGACTCATAGGGATACAAAAAAAAATTACCGTAGTAATGAATAAAATACAAAAATATAAACATTAGAATGAGAGTGAGGTATTTGTTGTGGTAATCATGAACATGTATATAGGACAAAGTACACAATGCATAATACTAGGTGTACTTATCATCAATTTTAAGTAGAGGAAAAGGATATCAGGAAATAAATAATTAAAATAAACCATTGCTGTTTTCTTTCCTACTTTCTTTCCTACTGCATGCTATACCAGAAACTAGAAAAATACTTTACGTGATATGGCTTAATGGGATTATACATAAAGGGTAATTGTACATATAAGTGTAAAGATGCTGAAAACAAATCTACCAAATCAATGTCCAAATATCTTATCTGAAGAAATTTTTTCAATGAACCCCTCCTCCCTTAAACAAGCATTAACATATTTTTTATTTTTTAAAAAATATTAAAAAATCACTTGCCAACAAGCTTTAAAATGTTTCCAGAAACATGTATTCTTATTTGTATGTGTATTTCATTTTCTGTAGTTTTCACAGGTGATAAATGTACATTTCATCAATTATATACCTTTTTTTTAATAAAAGAGAATAAAACTTAAAATGTGGCAAAGAAAAGATTAAAAATAATCTGAATTCCACATGCTGGAATGAGGGAAAGTATAGTTTGTACAAGAAAATGCCAAATTTTGCATACATTTTGAAAGAAAAATTATGACTTAATGATTATCAAGTAATGCACTGCACATAAAAGGTGAAAATGTCATGCTTTATGACATTATTTCAAATACTTTCTTAATTCCTTTTGTCATGAACTCTTTGGTTTGAATAAGAAATAAGAATGGAGGTTATACATTCTCAACGGATACTCTACATTTTGGCAAAGGAAACAATACAGCTAACGTATATACAAATCTGAGTGTAGACTTTAAATCAGGGGCTTTTTGACACATTCAGAGGGCAGCAGCAAACAATTACAAATGTCCATATAAATGGAAGTATTTTACACACAAAAATGCAGATTAATGCATCATAATGACAACAATAATTATAGTCGCATTTGTATAGCACTTAATATTATGTTACTAATTGCTTTACATTTTAATCATTATCATCAGGGTCATTGGATTCATATCAGTTACAAAACAATCAAATGCATTAAAAAATAATATATAATAAAACAGAAGGTGATAAATATACATGAAGATGGAGACCAAAAAAAATAAGGGCAAAAGAGTGCTAAATGTTCGTCTCTAAATACTGGGCTCATAATGGGCTTAGTCCAATGGAAAAACGTGGCAAATACATGTACATGTCTGTCCAACAGCGTATAGACCTTCTTACATGTACATGTAGTTCAAAATGTAATGTTTATCACTCCAATTCTTGGGCTGATTTGATGCCCACAGCATGGAAAGGGTTAAACACAGTTTTCTATGAGAAATACAACCAGGGGTACAAGAAGATTTTTTTTGCTGGTTCTTGAAATACAAATATGTACTCACATATCATACAGATGAACTAAAACAAGATTGACATTATGCGGGGAGTCGGTTACAAGTACATCATCGGCCGGGTGGCAGAAGGGCAATAGCGCGCGAGTGACTCGAAAACTACTTTTCAAATTATTTGTTTTATATTTAAACTGCTTTCCGTCCCGAAGATTTTTTAAAACATAAAAGACCAATGAAAATGTTGTAGTAGAACCCACAATTTTTTTCTCGGAAATAAGTCAGTTTTATAAAAGTTTGAGGCGATTTAGTGCTAACGCCCTTCTGCTTAAAGTTTCATTATTGATCTGAAATTTGAGCTAACGCCCTTCTGCCAGCCAGGCGACGACATGTGTACAGACAGACACAAACTGAACTTTCATATTCACCTTACATTTCCCATCTCTCTGTTCCTTATGATATCTGGGCCGTTTTTGATAATAAGGCCACTCATAATAGAACTCTCTTTTGTATATATCAATAAATAATGTAAATTTGAAATGTACAGATGAACAAGCACAGTAAAATTTGCCACATAAATGACAATAAAAACATTTTGGTAAAATTCTTCCTAATACTGTACATCAACTCTGCAATCTAGCAAATGCTACATTCAATTTCATAACTTGAGTTGAAAGCAATGATAATAAAAGCTTATGATTCTACAAAATGCAACATATGAAACAAGTGTACATGAAGAATAAAAAAGCTCATGATGGTAATTACATATGAAGTTTGTGTTGAAAATAAAAATACTGAAACAAACATGAAAACAAACCATTTGCTTCTTTCTAATAATTTTAGATACATATAAGAACACTGCATGTGTCTCTTTTTGTATGATAAAATAAAGAATACATGAAATAAACTATAATGCTATAATAATAACGTAGCGAGTCCTACGTGATATATCCTTATTTGATTGTCCGAAAGGTGCAAATAACATGATAAAGAAAAAAAGAAGATGAAGAAGAAGAAACAAAGCAAAAAAGGAAGAAGTAGAGGAAGAAGAAGAGAAAAGGAAGATGAAGAGGAGAAGAAGGAGAAGAAGAAGGAAAAGAAAATCCAAAAGTGTTAGTAGCAAAAATACCAAAGAAAGAAAACACAGAGTACAGTATCTATAGTTTCCCTACATCAGTTATCACACAAAATTGGAACAATTTTAGCTTTCTACTTTGTCTGCCCCTAATTGCTGAAAAACAGATTCAAGCACAATAATATATCAGAAAAAGAGTTTTAAATACAATATGTTTATAACTACCTTTCATTCTAAAAAATGCTCATGCATGTTTTGGATAGCAACATTAAAAACAGAGCATAACATACATGGACATTGGATTTGTTCAAATCAGGTACTGACATATACTTTAAACAGAGGCAGAAAGACTTTAAAGCCATATATCACTTGCATACCATCTGCATGAAGGTCCTTTTAATAGCTCTGGTTAATTATACAGATGTTTACATGATTCTGTTTTGAAAGTAAAGTAAGAAAGAAATTTGAAAATACCAAGCAAAATTCAGTTTCCCTTTTTCTTATTTTAGCTGGCATCAATCATTTAACGGGAATAAATTGCACATGATTAGAATTTTAAAAATAGCATTTGATCTTGTTTTTCAATTTAAAAAATGTGCAATGCACCTATGCACAATATCTTATGAAATAATCACCCTTGCATAAAGAAACATCCCTTCACATCACACAATTTGACAGATATTTTACTTTAGTAGTCTCCCAAGATGACAGAAAATCTGTCATGGACTTAAGAGTCTATGCGTGCAGCTTATCTTTCAATATTTCACTTCATCACCATGTCATAAGGATGGCCAAAACTTGTATTCTAATGACAGCACCGACACGCTTATAAAAACAGAATAAAGTTTTAACCATTGGTGATCCACAAGATATTCAGGTCACCTTGCACAAGTTCATTGGGGTGGTTTAAACCACCAGGAAATAGCTCTATCATAGGGAACTTATCATAGATAACTAATTCCTAACAATGCTGATCAATTTGCACTCGTATGATTGTCTCCAAAAGACATTTGCAAATACTGAGAAAAGGGATACATTATTCATGGGGTGCAGATTTGTGTCTGTTTGGAGTCCCAATGACTTTTATTCACATTTATGTGCTATAATACAGTATCAAAAGCTCTTGCGGCTCCAAACAGCAAATTGGTTCCATGGAGTTGACAATCATGCCTATTGCAGCAATGCACCAACTACATGCGTGCAAGCCCTATGCATAGTTCACAGACACACAGACCACTGAAGCACCGCAGCAGTTGCTAGAGGTTCACCTGACATATCAACACCTCGTGTATGCATAGTAAGACATAGTGACAAAAAGAGACGTGGTGATTTAAGATCTGGGCCCTGTCTTACAAAAGACTTGCGATTGATCCAAATCAACCGCAGTCCCTCCAAATCAACCGCAATACCTCCAATCAATCGTAAGTCTCCTATCTCTCCTATCTCTTATGGACATAGTTGCGATTGATATCGATCGCAAATAAGTTGCAATTGATATCAATTCTTTGTAAGACGGGGCCCTAGTTATACATGTAGGTAGAAATGCTCAGAAATTCCATTCAATTCCATTCATTTGGATTAAAATTATGCTAGGTTACAATACAGTTCAAACGGCACGACTCTTCCATCTATGGGTGCTTAATCCCTCTTGGAATGGGGGTTGAGGGAGCTTGCGTTAGAGTCTGTCGAAAGAGTTCATTTTGTGGAGTGTTTTCTGCGCCCTCATGATTGAACCGTCGCTCATGAAGCCCGAGCTTTGGCTGAGGGGCGAGTCCATGTCGGAGCTGTTGCTATGGAGATCCATCATGGGGGGCGGTCTCCTCCATCGGGCAGTGGGGGAGTTTGGAGTGGTCACATTGTACTAAAAACAAAGAGGGAGGAAAAGGTGTTTAAAAGGTATCTGAAAGAAGCTAGAAATGAAATAAAGCCTTCAATATACTTCAACCCAACTTTTATATTTCTATCATATCATTATTGTTCATGCTTTGTTCATGCTTTATTTTATCTTTGTTTTTCGACATTATTTCTATCTCCAAGTCTCCTGTTGGAATGAAATACCCTTAAACTTAAGCCAGACAAATATCTCTCAGCAGCAAACTATTTTAATTCCAATTCATATGCATTCTGAAAGGTGCTTCTTCAAAATCTACATCTACTTTGCATACATTTCGCCTGAGAAACTATTTTATTTTCAAAAAATAATTCTTATATGAAATTCTGTCAC
>BEXV01000877.1:52216-79940 GCA_003118195.1 Hemicentrotus pulcherrimus
TTAGATGAGGAGTATATAATGTATGTAGGAATTTAGGAAAACAGAAGGAATTAAAGAGGAGAGAACAAACAAAAATGAAAGAGGAAAATAAGGGGACATGGATCAACATAATATCAGAACATGATCCCAAGAGCCCTTACCTTGTTGAATGTGCTTGATTTGCCTGCTGAAGGTGACTTGGTGGTGAAGTTGAGCTGCTGACAATGGGATGGGATCTGTTCTAAGTACATCATGAGTTCACTCCGTAGTTGACAGTCTGGCACCTGCCCTACAAACTCCCGGACTGATCGGAAGAGCTTGTTGCCCTCTTCAGCAAAGTACTACAAAGAAATGATTAAGAGAGGATTGTGGTTTTGTAATGAACAAAGGTACAATCATGTACATCAATAATGGATAATATTTTATTCAACTGTGGGATGAGATCTGTTCTGGGTACTTCATGAGTTCATTTTCAGCCAACAGTCTGGTATCTGCCCAACAAACACAGATACTGATTGGTAGGGCTTGTTGCCCTTGTTGTCTTCTGTAAATCTTCAATCTGGTCTTGTCATACACTCTTCTTATCCTAATTTCAAAGTTTTTTGTAGGTGGCAGCGCAGATAAGGCATTTCCTTTCTAGCTGCCTCCTCATTCACATAAATACTCACTTTTTTCTATATTCTTGTCCAGATCACATTATATTGTACTATTATCTTACGTAACATTTGTTTAATGTGACGATATATCTTGTGATTTTGTATGTTATTGTATCTAAATCTTTTTTATGATGAATGGAATAAATTTGATTATCTTATCTCTTTAGCAAAGTACTGCAAATAAATTTGAAAATAAGGTGAACATGGCTTCATAAATGCAATAAAAACAAATAAGCTATGAAAAATTTATACTACAAAACTTAAGTGGATCATCATCTATATAAAGAATAAATATCATAATCTCCTTTACTAGGCTTCTTTTTTTTTGACAGGAGGTCCAACACCATAAGCTTACACAGAATAACTACATGTATTGAATGCATTATTTTACAGACTATCATTACCAACTATTACCATATCATCTTCTCTATGATAATGACCATCTCTATCATAATGATCATCACCAGCATCACAGTGATCAAAATCACCACCACTGTAAACATCAACATCATCACTGCTTCCATCATCACTGTCATTATCACCACCCTTAAATCATCACTGTCATCATCACCACCATCAACATATTCAGCATAATTCTCTTCACCATCTTCTACCATTACCATGACTATCATCACCATAGCAACCACAGACATCATCATCATAATGATCATCATTACCACCATCCCCACCACCACTAAGACCAATATCATCATTATCATCACAACATTCATCGCAACTACAGTTCTCAGGACCAACACCTATCATCACCATGGCCTTCATAAACATCACCATAGCAACCAGAAACATCATCATCCTCCTCCTCATCATCCTCATCTTCTTACCTCTGCTTGCTTGAAGAGATCTAATGTCGTCTTGAGTGATCCTTCTCCTCTCGTGAACATATACATGGCATAGGCCATGCTAGACATGTTCTTGGCCCTCTTAACGATGTCATTTGCTTGGTCCTCCCATTTCTCTGTCTCAGCATCCACCTCAGAGGTCAGTAGTTTGACCTCTAACCCGACCTTTGCAATCTTGGCTTGTTCCTGAAAGAAAAGTTATACATGATAAACTTTAAGCAATCTATATTTAGGCAGGACAGAATAGATTTTGTAAGAGACAGGGAGGTGAATATATAGACGAAGAGAAGCAATATTTCAAAACAGAGAGATTTATATAAAGAGTTTTATTTTTAATCCTTAGATATGTGTACTTTATTGACATGTTTTAATGAGGAAATTGAAAAGCTTTCTCATGAATTTTTTTTTTTTAAATCCACATTCTAGGTAAACACTGAAGATATTAAGCTTTTACAGTGAGTGACTTTCTGTTTTTTGGTTGATGATAAAGTTTAAGGATTTATATTATGTATTCTTTCAAACATCCCTAAAAGAGCTCTAAGCTCTTCCAAGTGCTTTTTTGGTTCCAAATGTTTCTATCAGTAGGAGCAAGTTTGAATTGTTATTTATGGAAGCTTAAAAGGGTTTTGATGGAGTACTTACATGTGAAATCTCTTAGAAATATTTATATCTTCAGTTGCATTATCATGATGGCATTGAAAATGATTTTTATTTTCTGATTAAACAAATATAAAAACGCACTCTTTCCCTTTGAATTTGATTGTTTGAGTTTAATGTATGACAGCTTTGAAGGAATGTGTTTGATTTATATGATCATCGTGGATGGATATGCTATATTTCACCACAAATGTCATTTGATGTTTTACAAAAAGGACAATAGTGCTGCTGTTAGGATTTGAACCCAGGCGATATAATTAAGATCCCCAAGACATAACCATGGCACCAAACCACACCATATATACCCCCAAACATGTTTCAATGGATGCAACTTCCAAAGATGGCTGAAGAATCCTTCATGATCCTCTTACTAAACTCCTTGGTGAGTATTCATAAAGGGGGCTTTACTCCTGAGACCCTTTTCACAAAACCTTTTTTCAATGACAAATGACAAAAATCAGTGAAAAATCTGCTGACAACCAATCAGAAGCAAGGATTTCACTAGCTTATAACAAAAACTGTCATTAGTCACTGATGACAAGTTTGTGAAATAGGGCACAGGTTTCACTTTGTCCACTGACTTATGGAGCACCAAGCATAAAGTGTTATGTTTTCTGTAGAAATATTTGTAACAAATATAGATCTATAACAAAATGAATGTTTAAAAAGAAGTCAAATAGTGAGAATTGATGTGAAAATTAAAAATTTGCTTTGTTATGACATGTTTTTGTTTGATCATTTGGTGACAGAATTAAGATAATTTTTCAATGATGAAAGGAACAGTTTGACACTCGGCACTTCATAAATCTGTTGACAAGAACTCTATCCACTTATTCAGGGTATAAACCTGGACTAAAATGAGTATACCGGCACTAGTTTCCCTTAGTTTTTTACCTGAGCGTCCAACTTGACTGGTTTAGCAGCTTTGACTGTGGTACCGTGTTTCTGTATGAGTGGGTGGGAATAGATATACACACATATGGAATGCAAGGTTAGCATGTTAGTGAAATGCAAATACTGTATGCGCTCATATATCATGAATATACCTGATAAAATATTACATGGGGAGAAAGGAGGGAGAAAATTAGATAATAGATGCAATGAGAGATGCCTTTATATATAGTTGATCCTTCAGAGGAGAAAAGAGGAAAGCAAAAGTCAAAATGGATGTAGTAAGGAAGATTAAATTGAAGTCCCGTGGCCATCTTGTATAGTTCTTTGACCATATTGTGTAGTTCAGGGGTCAACCGGAGCTGAAAGAGCTCATCATCGACTGATGATGTAGATGTAATGACAAATAAAATTGTTAGTTGAGAGCCAGGAGGACGTAAACTAATATCATTTTAAGGTAGGGTTTACAGTCTTCTCGCTCTCAGCAGACACCAGCAAATACCAGCCAAGGATAAACAATGAAGCCCCAATATAAACGTGAAGGTCTAAAGAAAAGTTGATTAAAATTGCCAGTAGAATTTTTGAAATTCATTTATCTATTTATCTATTTATTCATGTACCTTTTCACTCACTTGATTATTTACTTACAGGTTTACTTACTTACATTTTTTTAATTTCATTAGTAATTCATTCAGTCATTCATTTAATCTTTCACTTATTTATTTATTGCAGGGGTGGCCTGTTCAATTACCGTATGCAAAACCGCTTCACAAAGGCACCCAGCAGAATAATACATTCATCAATATAGATTTACCGTGCTGTATTGATCAGCTCATTAATAGCGGCTCAAGCATGAATACTGCAAATGGAAATGTGGATCAATGGAGTTTAAAAATATGCTACATGTATGAAGCATTTTACAATGTCACTAATGAATTCTTTTCTCTTCCACTGAATGCTAGAGTTCTATACACCCATTGGATGGATCTCTGTGCAGTCCCATATATATGTGAGGTTTCTTGTACTGAAAGAATTTATAAGCCAAATACATGTATATTATTGTACACTTCTTTTTTTTCATTATTAAGTTAAAAGTTAGACTGTCATTACTCTACAAACAAAATCCCCAAGTTATGACCTTTCTTTGCGTATAAAGACTGAACATTGCTCAACGGCAATTTGAACAAAAGTACATTTGCTACAGGCAAGGAATGAAAAGATGCATGTATGGACCTGAGATAAATGGTTGTTCTTGGCTATATACTAAGTGTTGACAAAATAATATGTGCTTTCATCTTTGGCAGCACAGGCAAAAAGAAAGCTTTATCATTCAAGATATCAGATGTGCTGTTGATTGCCATGAAAAATGTTGAATATGACAAGAATGGAATTAATACTTGTATGATAATAATTGTGGAGCGCCAGGAGTGTCAAATCTGATAGACATGAGCAATAAAATAACAAACCACTACTATTATTTTAATTATTTTCAATTCATACACATGTCACATATTACCTAAACGTACAATTGTTAGAAACTTGAATGCTGATCATTAATGCTGATCATTAATGCTGATAATTAGCTTCCGAATAAGATAAACAGAAGGACACATGATGCAAGTCAGTAGGTAAGTATATTGGAATATAGAATAAATATTTAATATAAGAAATTATCAGGTGACCATGCTGTGAAGTTAATGTGAGATAGGTAATCCTAAAACTACTAGACATCTCTTGATCTTTATGTAATGATCTTATACTCCATTCTTCAAATAACTCTCTTCTTTCATCAGTATCATCTTCTTCTCCTTTTTTGTCTTCTTCTTCTTTTTTTCTTCCTTCCTTCTTCTTGATCTTGTTTTTCTTGTTCTCCTGTTTCTTCTTTTCCTTGTTCTTGTTCTTCTTGTTCTTCTTGTTCTTGATCTTGTTCTTCTTGTTCTTGTTCTCCTCCTCCTTCTCTTTATTTCTATTTTAACACTCCTCCTCCTCTTCTCCAGCTCCTCCTTCTTCTTTACTTTTTATCTTCCTTTCCTGTAACCCCCTCCTTATCAATCTTATTTCTCTTTCGTCTTCTCTTTCTTCTTTTTTCCCTTTTCTTCTTCTTCTTCTCTCTCTCTTCCCTTTTCTCCTCCCCTTCCTCTTCCTCCTCATTGGTGGACAGTTCTTTAAATCTTCATAACCTTTCACATTGCTTTCCTTCAGAATGTATATAGCACCTCACAAAGAACTGCAGTCCACTTTACAACGAAACAAGACCATAGCATTTTCAAATTCTAAAACTACTACTGTCTACACTGCTTGTAAAGCCTTCTTTCTACAAGTTGTCTGCATGATGCTGCAGGGATACAAAACTTAAAAATCACCATGACGATTTCAAATATGAAGATTCATACAGTTTCAGAATCGACATGAATCCTGAGCAGGCATGGATTTCGGGAGAAAAGTACTGATGCAATGGTTAGGATTACAAAGGATTTTCAAAGTAGCACAGTAAAATCAGAAAATAGGTCACAGTGTGGCATTCAAAACTGCAAATGAAGTCATAAACTGATAAATGATGGTTAGAAATCGACACAGATACATGTATCATTCATACAGAAATGACGACAATGATATATTGATCATGTCATAATTTTAACGACCAGCTTTACAATGTCACAACGACAAATCAAGAAATCAGGTGTAAATCTCCATTGAAGATGCAAATAAACATGATATCATGTAGCATGAGATGATGGTCAAAAGATGAGTTACAGTATGCATGTAAGAAAAATAAATAATCAGATGGATAAAGATGAGAATCAATACCAATAGAGGATGGGATAGAATTACTGTTGCTTAAAATCACGAAACACAATTTTATACCTCTTCTAACACAATACCAATACCGATGTGAAAATAAACCCAAAGGGTGAAACAGTGCGGAACACTTATCCTTAAACCAAAATTTAATGACCTCAGACAAACAGGTACTTCTCCTTGACACCAGGACCAGCATCGGTGTAAAAATTACCAAAAAGGGTGACATATGCAAAATTAATTTAGGCTGATAATGACTCCAAATGTATCCTCCCCAAAAGTTTGAATTTTGATTCCTTTCCAAAGATTATGTGGCATATTAAGATGGATGAAATTAAAGTATAGATGTAAATGGAAGCCATGAAATTGTGCTGAAGAAATGTAATAGAAATATTCAAAAATCTTGATCGTTTCATTTAACAAAGTAATGATGTTATCTCAAATTGCAAAATGGACTCATAATGAAATGATGAATATCTGATTTATAAAACAGGGACTCCAGAGAAGAAAAATCCCAGTGGATAATGATAATTCACAAATATCCAAATATATGACTATTCCTAAAAACAATCTACATTTCCATCTCTATGGTTACCTTTCAGAAAACTGATGTTGTTTCAATGGTGATTAAATATACCCAATCCATTTCAGTGTTAATACCAGAATGACATTTAAACCCATGCTTTCCTGTAGCATGCTACATCTATTAATCAAACAAGTCTAGAATTGTACATAGGCCAAGTGTGAAAAATACAAACTCAGAATAAATAAATACATGTGATGAAAAATGCAGTGTGGCAAATGAGACATGGTGACGAGTATGCGTAAATATATATATAAAAAGCAGGTATTGTGGAATACTTACAATATCAGCCTAAAAAGTGCAGAGAAATGAATAGAATTTCAAATAAAGTATACATATCAGCAAAAGAAAAAACTAAACGATAGCAAACATCAATACAGTACAAGAAATCAACTAGAAACAAAACACCAAAACTTGAAAATGCTTTATACATGTAGTTTGAAAACACTATTTGTAGAACAATTTATATCATATAGTTTCTTTTGGTGCAAATACAAATTTCACATATTTAATTCAAAATTCCCTCTTATCAAATTGTCTCATCATGATCGAGGTATCATAATCATTCTGAGTTTGGAAAAAATACCCACATGGTCCGCTGTCCAAATACAGATGTCTAAATAAATCATTTTTCTTTATGACTTACATGCCTGAGACAAACTTAGGCCTTTAAATAGTCAAGATTACATTAACTAGTTGCAATGCTGTTACTTCTATTTTCTTGAGCAGTCTATACTCTATTATACTCTATATGTTCCTTATTTTATGATATTGAAGAGGCTATTTATACATATTAATACATACATTAATTGTGTTAAGATATTGTTAAAGAAGAAGGATGTACCGTAATAGAAAAGATCAGGATAGGTGATGTTTGGGTGTTACAGCTTTATAAGTTTGCAGAAGAATATTTCAAAAATAATTATTGGAAACACTCATACTTTCTATATAAGTACTATAAGATTATCTGGACAGCCAAAAAATATAGAGAATATATTGTATTGAACAGATTTTTTAGAAAGAATAATGCAATGCGTGCAAGATCCAAAATATTCATATGGGGTATACAATATGAATAGAGAGGAACCTAACTTCATCCAAATCATTTGTTTTCAGTTCACGGCTCTCCTGATATACATTTATATATTTAATTATATATATATATATATATATATGTGTATATAAAAGTGCAAGAATTCTCAAATCTGACATGACAACGGGTGTTCCAGAATATGTAGGCGTGAAGAAAATGGTCTAGGAACGTGAGACGTAGCTGTACTTAACAATTTTTATTACGAGCTTTCGGCTTGTGAGGCCTTCATCAGGTTCTTGCTTGTGTGATGGGCTGTCGGACCGCCTCCTAGCACCGACAGCCCAACACACAAGCAAGAACCTGAAGAAGGCCTAACAAGCCGAAAGCTCGTAATAAAATTGTAAAGTACAGCTACGTCTCACGTTCCTAGACCATTTTCTTCACGCCTATACATGTATATATATATATATATATATATGTTTTTTTTAAATACAAAAATAGGAGCTTTATGCGGACAAAAGCAACAAACACAGACGGAAAAAGTAACTTGTGCTACAGAGTTCATTAGCAAGAAGAGAGACAACAAACAGATGCATGGAAGGGGTAGCATTGATTGATCCTGCATTGGAATCATAAGATCTCTCTTCCAAAAACGAAATCTGACTGATAGACCATCAGGTAGTCAAATTAATATTCTCTCTCAAAATGTGTCAAATAAGTTCAGGTAGGACTGTTCCTGGTGGACATACATAATGTCATCATAGTTTAACATGATCAATTGGAGAAAAAAGAAGATTTGAACCACATGCATGCATACAAAGCAATATGGCATAGTTTGCACGCACAAACCCTTTACTAATTTAGCCGTTTCTGACAGAGCCATAGACTGACATATCTAGGCTCTGCACAAGGTTTTAGGATTTGTGGTAAAGTGTCATTATTAGAGTCTGTGCTTGCAGACAAGTGGCCTGCACTATACAGAAAGACAAGGAAGATGATAAGGGAAAGTAATAAGAACAAAAAAGATAGCTTACCCCTGGCCTGGGAAGAGAGAGATATACTTGTTTGTTGTCTGGAGAGAAAAAAAAAAAATGTTTTAATAGAAAACATGAAATTTAATATAAAAGAAAATATAAGAGAAAGGAAAAGGTACATACGTGTAAATTGAACTGAGGCGATGAAGAATGGGAAAGAAGAAAGACATAGGATAATATCATACCAAAATAAAGATAGATTATGTATAGTTCGAGTCTTTTACATCCATTTAAACAAGTCACATTCTCTGCAACTTTTTATGAATCCAAATTGAAGGAATGAACTAGTTGTTCATCATTCATATTCGCTTATAAGAAAACATTATTACATAGTCACATAAAATGTATAAAATTGTGTATTGATAAGATAACGATTATTTAATGGCTATAGATCATTTAAATAATTATGTCTGCAGTCTCTCAGCAGAAATTGAGGCAATTATGGAGAGTTCCAGTTGTCCATTACTTATAAAACCGCACATTGAACAGGAGCTACACTACAGGGGGGTATGGAGCAGGCAATCAAGGGATGGGAAAAAATAGAAAGAAAAAAAAAGTGTGAAAAGAGAGAAAGGGGAACGAAGAAGGGGAAGGTAGAAGAAAATGAGATGCCTGGATCACCTCCCGCACCTCCAATCAGTAGCTTTGTAAATTTGCATTTCATTATACAAGTAAGGCCGGTGCCCCTTCATTCGTTCCAGTGCACCATCAATGGATGGACTCATGAAGTGTCGTAGTTGAGTGGTTTAAAGCGCTTGACTTGGAATTCGAAAGGTCGTGGTTCGATCCCTGACACGGCACTAATGTCCTTTGGCAAGGCATCAATCATCATTTGCCACACTCGATCCGGGTGAGGTAAATGGGTACCTGGCAGGAACTAATTCCTTGTAATGCTAGAGCGCTGTAATGGCAGCTAGACAAAGGTAATACTAAATGCGCATCGGAATAGAATTTCTAGATAGACGGTGCTATAGAAATGCCTATTATTATTATTATATTTATGCTATACCAATGACAATTGATGAAATGCAACTGAAAAGACTACAACTTGACCCAAAACAATTATGAAACACAAGTTGACCCCTCACTTGTTTTGCCGACGCAGTTGTCATTGACCTCCTTGACCAATGTGCTAAGGTCATTGATCTGAATTTCCCAGGCATCGGCGAAGACGTCCAGATTCTCTCTAGCTATCTTACTGTTATGGTTCATTGCAAGGGTGATCGCTGCACCTGTTAACTGCATTGGAAAATAAGAAGAGAAACAATAATTATTCATCCTTAACCTGCTAGAGCACCTGGTGCTGTTTCCTTTTAATTCTTTTACTAGAATTCTTATGTTTATTTTGAGGTAGGGTCAGGCTTGCTTTTAGATCTAGATGTTTTTCTGTCATGCAAAGTCGCCTTACTCCGATATAAGTGCACACTTCCATACCATTACCTTGTGTGCTACACAGATTTCTTTTGTTTTATGTGTCAGAAATGATTAGTTACTTTTATTTGTCATGTATTAGTGATACATAACGTCATCTGAGCAGCAGCGATCCAAATTGATTGGCCCACTAGGGGCTCTTCTTACAGGGACTGCAACAATTATACGTTGGTACTTTAATTGGCAATTGCTCACAATTGGACAACAACAACAAATATATATATTGTGCACATAGCCAACACAGTGAATGCCAGAGAGGCCTTCAAAGTACTGCTACAGTCAAACCTGATTTAGAGACCACCTGTCTACAAAGACCATCTGTCTACAAGGACCACATTTTTTGTTTCCCTTGAAAATGGTTCCTCATTGAAACTTGTACTTAAGGAACCTGTCTACAAAGGCCACTTTTTGTGTTTCCCTTGGGCGGTCGCTATAGGCAGGTTTGACTGTATTACACTTGCTATAGCGTATTCGCCGAAAGACACAGAGTCATGAATTACTGGCAACTCTGGGTAACACAAACTGCTCTGGATTTTCAGCTGTAATAATCAATGTTATCATAATGATTGTGTTATGAGTTCATTACTGATACACAAATATTTTTTTTTCCTGAGATTGATTGGCAAAATAAATTGGTAATATGATTCAAGCATTATTGAAAGAATAGCACATCTATTTGAAAAGTCAGAAAACACACTCCAATCGTATTTGTCGTAAAATTAGAATATCTCGAAAGTAGCCAATCAGCCATTTTCCTTGTTAAATTTAGCATGTCGAAATCCACAATTAAATGTTTCTTTTTTTCAAAAGGCAGAAATTGAAGAAAAAAAGTTAATTATTGGCATGATAACCCACATAAGTCGCAAACAAGTTTTAAATTGACAGTTTAGGTCAAGAATGATATCATTCCTGATCTACTCGTAAAGTGTATCCAATACGAGGTACAGAAAATCCATACCGAACCAGTGGTCAATTCTCTGCCCACTTACCTGTGTATCCGACGTGGCTATACTATTCTCTGCATGGTCGCAACTGATGGTCAGAGGAGCAAGTCTGGACACATGGCCAAGTAATCTACATACCTGAATCATGGAAAAGAGACAACAATATTTTGATTGAATAAAATCATCCTTCAGTAACAATACAATAGAAGTACACAAGATTAGTGTAATTTGCAATAAAACCAACTACCCCATCTCCCTTTTAGATTTTTTTCTTCTATGTTCCCTTCAGGTTCAGTTCATATTTTCCAATCTCGGCTCTCTGTTCATTTTTCTTCACTATTCTAAGAAGTGCAAGATGAGAAAAGCTTTAGTTTGTCTGTATTTGTTGCTATTCTTCAAATTGTCCTTTCTTAATTATTCATATACTTTTCACTTGTAACATTGCCAAATGTCATACAAGTGGCACTTTTAATTGCAGTAAGAATCCTGTACATGTTTTAAGTTTCAGTTTTAGTTTCCAACAGAACGGTGATTTTGACAAGAAATTTGATTTTCAATAACTTAATACATTTTACATGGTTTAAAGTTATACAATAGAAAGTATACACACATATCCAGTATAACAGTTCTTGTTTATTTTTTTAAGTTAAACCTGTGGAAATAGAGGGATCCACTGAAAAGTAGAGCTTGTAAAATGTGGATCCCTCAAAACAATGACAAACATAATTTGTGTAACATGTAAATATATTGACTTGAAAAAATAAATATATATACATAAATTAGCAAAAAAAGGCAGAAACACAATACAATTATAAAGGTGATGTACACTGATGAACACAGTTGAAAAACCATGACAAAAGATTTTTAAAATATGGTATTAATTCTCTCTTTTGGTCAGCATAGTCATGGAATCTAACAATGAGCTACATTATACACATATATATATATATATATATGATTTATCTTCAACATCGCTAAAATGCATGTCAGTGACACATTTACCTGCAAATGGATGTACATGTACAGAAAAATGGAAAAGCCTAAAAGAAGATAAAAAGATGGTCTTACTTCTCTGATTTGGTCAGCATGGTCATGGAATCTAACGGTAAGCTGTTGAACTGCTTCCACCTGTCCCTGAGACGCCACCTCCTTCAGTTTATGGATGGTCGTATGGTCGTCACCCACCTTGAAGACTTCTGATGCATGGTCCAGAGCAGTGTGTTGAAGCTGACAAGAAAAGATAAAAGAAAAAGATAAAAAGTGTGATTCCTTAAAGCCCCACTGCACTACTTATAGCTACTTGTGCTCTCTATATAGCATACAATGCCTCATCAGTGCCTGTTGGTCCCCATAGTCCCCTTTTCTTATGTTAATTGAGAGCTGAAAGATGAGATAACCACCTGTAAGTGACCTTGTAGGGAGGTCTAATCCCCCTTGGCCAAACTAGTACAGACGTGCTTTGACATTGCCTACACATTGATCCCAAGGGATGCTTAAGGTGCCTGCAAAGGACTACTATTACCATAGTTTTAGCTAAGCTCCCCTAAGGTACTGAAAGCATTTGAGGATTTACTTCCTACCAGCGACATGTACTGAATGTACACAACCTGGGCCCCGTCTTACAAAGAGTTGATATTGATCCGAATCAATATCAAACCCCAAAATCAATCACAAATCTGCAGTCTCCCATCTCATATGTACATAGTTGTGATTGATATCAATCACAAATAAGTTGCGATTGATATCAAATCTTTGTAATACAGGAGGGCCCAGGATTGAGAGTGGCGAAGAAAAAAAAGATGATGAACATCTTGCCAAAGAACATTAAAGCCACAGCCAGGACGCTAGGACTAAAACCTGGAACCGCATGATCCACTGTCTAGTTACATTTCCACTAAGACCGTGAAACCTTTTAACATCTCTTATCAATACCATGCTGATTATCATGTGAGAGGTCTTTTTTTCCAGTTGGAGATAGCAGACAAATTGCAAAAAAACTGACTGCTCAAACATTGGCAATGTTATCTCTACAGGCTTTCACTGACTATAATTTGGGTGATCAAGTTTTCAGTGGCCATTGATATTCCCCCTGAAGATGTCAATCTGGGCAGCGTCCCACAAAACTGTCATAAGTACAAGTTCACTGACATCCCACTGAAATACGGATGTCGGTGAACATGTTCTTATGACGGTTTCATGAAACGCTGCCCTGTAGAAAAGCTTGTTTTGTTACGTATCTCACCTGCTTCTTGAGATCTGAGATAGACTTGACCATCTTGACCACCAGGACTTCTAGCTCATCCTCCTGCCTGTCTGATGGATGCTTGTCCTATGGAGAGAAGAGTGAATAGATAGAGAATGGGAGAGAGAGAGAGAGAGAGAGAAGAGTAAAGAGATGGAGAATGGGAGAGAGAGAGAGAGAGAGAGAGAGAGAAGAGTGAAGAGATGGAGAATGGGAGAGAGATAGAGAGAGAGAGAGAGAGAGAGTGAAGAGATGGAGAATGAGAGAAAGAGAGAGAAGAGCGAAGAGATGGAGAATGAGAGAGAGAGAGAAAGAGAGAGAGCAGTAGAAAGAATAGAAGAGGAAGGGAGGAGAAAGGGATGAAAGGAAAGGGTAAGGAAAAGAGAGAGAGAATGAGAGGATGAGAGGGGAAGAATAAGGGGGATAGAGTAAGATAATTGGGGGGGGGGGAGAAAGAGAGAAAGAGAGAAAAGGGAGGTAGATGATGTAAGAAGAAAGATACATTTAAAGAAGAATGGGGATTAAATAACAAATTGAATTAAGAGAAGGAGAAAAAATAGAAAGAAAAAGAGAGAGTAAAATGAGAATGGGAGAGGGGGAGGGGGAATAGGATTGAACATAAAAGAAGGGGGAGCAATAAGAGAGAGAGAGAGAGAGAGAGAGAGAGAGAGAGGAAGAGAAAAATGTGATGATGGTTGAGAGATAACAGGAAAGAAGAGAGAATAAAATTAGAAATAATTATGAGAAAATAAAAATAGAACATACATGTGCATAAGAGTGAGATAATAAAATTAGAATCCTGAAAATGTATTTTCCATGTATTTACCTTTTCTGCAAAACTGAATGAGCAAATTGTTATGAATAAAACAGAATGAGGGACATTTTAATGATGATAAATGGCAAAGGTACAAGTATATAATATGATGGATGGGTAATAGTTCAGTGTGTGAACCTCCAATGAGGCAATGTGAGGAAAAGTGCATGAATTAAAGGTAAAGACCAGTTATGGTCATGCGATTGCAATGTGAAAGAAACGTTGTGGAATCTATCAGAAAAGGTTGATAATGATCTAGCATATAAGTATTGGTGTGTACTGCAAGGTTCTGGAATCATCAAAATGATAAGACATTTGGCCCTGTCTTCGTAAAGTTACAAGCACTGTACACAGAAAGATATATATGGGACTATACACACAAATGCGCGACACGTGCATGTATCTTTCACAGACCATATATAAACTAATTTACCAAATATATCAATTAATAGGCGGTTTCCGGGAAAAATTTAATCATCATGTATTAGTCAAAACATATTCTTTCACATGGTTGGTAATAAGAGTTTCCATTTCATTTTATGAAATTGGGGCGTTTCCAATTCTGTTCTTTACCTTTAACCATACCTATTTGGATTTTGTTTCAGGTTAAATCATGATTATAACACATTTCTCATATTTGGTAAAATAATTATAAAAAAGCAAATGTCTGCAATAAAGTCAATGAAAAGAAAAAGAGATCACATTTTCAAAATGCAGTTTCCATGGAAATTCTACATTAAGTTCCAGATAGATCATTTGCATCTTCATTCAAAAGCACACAGGCATATTTGCAATAAAGTTGAAGTAAAAACCCACATCATATAATGAGAGTTTCAGCTTTTGATATACCTTCTGCAGCTTTCTTTGAAAGCACAGGGACATGCATGTATCTAGACCAAAAATGCATGAGGCACAGAAACTAAAACTTTCAGTGGAAAATATAAAAGCTCATTTCCTGAAAAAGAACTTGGAAGAAAAAAAAAAGAACTTGGAGGAAAAAAAATAAGTGGAATATAAGCATTTAAGCCATCTGTCAAATTGAGAGCATTCTAAAGATAGGCCCAGGACTCAAATGAAGCAATTAACAAGCAGTAAAGTTTGTCTGTTCGATTACTTCTCTTAAAAGCGAGCAAGGTGGAGAGGAAATTAGAGGAAAGTCATTTCCTAGATTTCCAAGACCTAGGGGTTATCTGTCAGGGGCATTCTCACAAGAAGATCACAACGTTTTCCATTACGTTTCTTGAAGAACTGGTACGTGTAATGAAAAGTCTCTATGGCTTTCAAAATATCTTGGGGGCAGTGCTTTCATTTTCAGGGGCAGATCAACAACAAAAAAAGTACAGGTAAATCAATTCTTAGAAGAGGCAAACATTTGTGTTGGTCTACTTAGAGAATGTTGTTTAAAATCGAACACACTCATGGATTTAGAGGGGGGGGGGGTCACAAATATTGGCCAATCCCCCCCCCCCCCCCCCCCCCCCTTCATTCCCCTTTCCTTTTTACCCATCTTTCATACTGATTCCCACTCTTCCCTGGCTCCCTCTTTTTTTTTCCCTTTTTTTTTCTTTTTTTTTTTTTTTTTTTTTTTTTTTTTNAACGCCCCAATTTCAAAAAATGAAATGGAAGCTCTTATTACCAATCATGTAAAAGAATATGTTTTGACTAATACATGATGATAACAAATTTGCTGGGAAACCCCCTACTAATTCATATATTTTGTAAATTTGTTTCTCTCATGGTCTGTGAGAGATATAGGGTAGTCCCATAAACATCTTTCTGTGTATAGTGCTTGTAACTGTACAAAGAATGGGCCAAATTTTTTATCATTTTGATGATTCCAGAACCTTGCAGATGCTAGATGATAGATGATCAACCTTTTCTGATCGATTCCACAACGTTTCTTTCACAATGCAATTGCAAGACTATAACTGACCTTTACCTTTAAAGCACCTACCGGTATTCAAAAGATAAAACATCCCAAAGTTGCAATAAATGTATGTTCTATGACGGGTTCCTGAGACATTTGCTTTAGATAAACTTCTTAACACTAATAGAATTTTTCACTTTAACCCTGAACCAAACACTTTACCTAACCCAAACCCCAACCCACATTCTAATCAGTTGCAACCCTAACTCTAACCATAACCCTGCCTCTAAGCCTAAACCTTATATCTTTGATGAGATAGAGAGCCTAGAGGCAATTGTGATCAGAGAAAATATTAGATAATCCTTCTTCTACCTTCAACAAAAGCAATTTCGTACAACCTAATTGTAACAAAAATTTAATCTGTGTCACAAAATCTAGTTATGGTTTGAAAACACTGACAATACAAGGGCAGGTTAGAACACAGCATTGTATTGATTGCAGATGAGATGGGTGCATCCGATAGAGGGATTGGGGAACGGTGAAAACACATGTCAGACATGGACCTTCTATTGGCGAGAGAGCAACATGGAGAATGAGGGAGGAAACATCACATATCTAACAAGAGGAAATTGGGCAGGTGTTCGGGTATTTTCATCGAGGAAGTTGGAATAGATGTAAAAATGTAATAGGTAACAATATCTACATGTATGTTTACCAAGGACAATTGAACAAAAATGCAATGAAGCTCTTTGTGTTTCAGCAGTTGTACCAATATGTGTTACCTTTTCTAGTATCATTGTCATAACTTTTACTTAAGGATCAGTGAGTAGGGAGCAAGATTATTAAACGAACAACCACAACTCTTGGAAATTCATAAACAGCGATTTTATCTCTGTCAAATACTGTGCAAGTTTGTTCTACATTTAACACTTTCATCGTTGACTTACGTGCATTATAACATGGTCATTCAAAGTCACAAGATGGCCCTTTCCCATAATTTCAGTATTCTCTCTCTATGTTCATTTGAACTATACACTGTACATGTAGGCACAAACTCTTTGAATTTTAACAACATTTTCATCTCTTCCAGATATTGCGCATGTCATTCCACATTCCTGACCATCATCCTTGACTTACGTGTGTTATCGTTCTGCCATGATCATTGAGTGCTGTAAGATTAGCCCTGGCCCTTTCACATAGAGTCAGGATTCTCTCTCTGTGTTCGTGGGAAGTGTAGGCCGAGTCGGTGAAGTCCTGTGTGGTGTCGACGAGGAGGTCCATGGCTAGCTGCATCTTTATTCTTGTCGGTTCGTCCGCAAGAGTAACCTTGGAGGTTTCGACCAGGTCCTGAGACGGAAGTAAATTATTCAATTAAAACTCAAATTATTGTTTGTATATGTTGTATTATACCTTACATTTATGTGTTCTTTGTTATTCAGTAATATTATATTTGGAAAAATGCAAAAATAAAATCAAATCAAATTCAAATTCAAATTCAATTCAAGATGTTGATTATGGGGTTGTAAAATACCCTTCTTATGGATTAACTAAAAGCTTTTTTTCTTCTTCAGATCAGCACTGAACATCTTTCAGAGGTTTTACTTGGCTTTGCAATAATAAAAGGAACATAAATAAAGTGCCTGTATAATGTGCATAGAAAGCCAGTGATGTATAGCTGTCGGCATAATCACTTCACCAGCACTCTGTTTGTATCTCTCATACTTACAGTTATCCAACTAAAGCCCTTTCCTGGGCAGAACAGGGTATTACATATGAAATATAATAAATCCTTAGTGAAACAAGAACTTTACTAGACCTACTACTGATCTATCTAAGAAGCTACTGCCTCCTATTTCCAAGAAACTTGCTTTTACGGACGTAAATCCTGTTCAATAAGCGAGTTCGTAATTAAGATTTGCGTATATACAGATAAAGGTCGTTCGGACCCAAATTATAAAACCATTGAGACGAATACTTGTATCGTGCTCATGAAAGTTATGTAATCAGTATTCATTTATGCACCAACAGTACATTTATCTGATACACAGGTGGAAGTATTCTTCTCAAGAGGCAAACAAAAGGTATTCATGAACCACCTCCATCACTTTGGCAGTGATTATTCTAAAATGCACAGGTGGGAAGTATCCATCGTGCTTAAGATCTGTGGATATTTTGGGGTCATGCGGTCCAGAGCTATTTACGGACTCGCTTATTCCTTGTCTGTAAGAAAAAAACATACATAACAAGAGACCAGTCACACTCTCTGCATTGAATACTTACATGTAACTCCTGCATGATACTGTGCATGTTAGGCCACGATGTAATGCCGTTGGGGGAAGAGTGCGAGGAGAGGCGTTTGTTGTCGTACTTGTCGTAGATGATGTCGTTCACGTTGGACAGCGCTTTCCTCATGTTGATGAAGACCGAGTCACGCGTCTTCTTGGCTGGATCGCATTCTGGATGTCTAAGGCACGTCTGGTGAGGATCGGAATATAAATGAGATTAAAATCAAATATCAAATGGGATTAAAATCATATCAATGAGAGGAATTGGGCATTGTCATGACATATATCCGAAAACAAAAAGCCCAGTCGATATCACTTTTCAAACAGCTAGGCACCCTCAACAGTTCACTCCAAGATATCATTGTTGCCTGCCAAAACCTGTTTAATTAACAGTCACTTATAATCTTCTGTTTATAGTTTTTTAAACTCTGAACCACCCTCCCCCATTTTTTTTTTTTTTTTAATTAAAAAAAAATCATTGCTTCTATGATAATGGGATAAAATCATATCAGAGAGAGGAATTTGACATACATGTAGGATTGCAACACATCCAAAGACTTAATGGGCTGAAAAAGGGGATTTCATTTTCCATTCTTGTCCCTCCGATTTCCAAGAAAGATAGGTGCGTTGCATTTTGTTGTTGAGTATATCTTCTCCTTCCTTACCTTACATGATGTCAGCAGCATTGTGGTAGACTTCTCTAAGGTTGATCGGGTGCACGCCATCTTGGCTTTCGCTCTCTCATCTTTTAAATCCTGAAGAAATGAATGATCAAACACCAGTCACACCCAACAATCTGTCTTCTCTTGGTAAATATATACATCAAATTTATAGCAAAACTAAATATTGAGTGGAAGAATGCACTAATAAACCAAGGAATAAATGAAATAAGGGAGAACCCCCCTCAATTAATTTTTTTTTAAATTTTTTTTTTTTTTACATATACAGGAAAGAATTTAAATATAGTAGATGCAACAACGATCGTTTCTAGGCTTTAGTTCTGACATGAAAAGGAAATTTTGAAGATGTAATTACATTGAAAATGAAAAGGAAAAACTCTTAAAAAGGTAAATGGCAAGGCAATGGAAAAAGAAAGAGTAACATAGAAAGAGAGAATGAAAAGAGGTAAAATAAAAAAAAGATAAAGATAAAGGGGAAATGGGAGAGATGAGAGAGAGAGAGAGAGAGAGAGAGAGAGAGAAAGAGCAAGGGAGAGACTGAATAGCAGAGCAATTATATTTACCATTTGTCTATCCCCTGTTAGATGAGCTAGTTCCACCATTTCTCGGCCAAACTGACTGAAGCATTGGACAAACTCTGTGAAACTCCTCGTCTTGTCAATACGCTCTAAGCTGTTTGAAACCTAGAAAATAGTAAGAAAAGATATGAGATATTCAACAAGCTTTATGATAACAGTTTCAATCTTTCATCATGAACTTCCATTCTGATTTATTGTAACGTTGTTCAGGTATATCATTTAAAGTCATGTCTTGCCTACAGGTCCAAAGCCCTTTGTCCTCTTTTATAGCATTTGGGATCAAGAACAACTGCCACAGATTTATAACATATGTGCACATAGACCATGGCAAACAACGCAATCATTTCAGCTGCTCGTATCAATCATTTCAGAATCTACATTTCTGATTTTCATTTAAATCACATGAGAAAAAATTTCAGTTCTAAACAGCTAGAATGCCACAGTCACATACAGATACTTCTAAATTAAAGGACAGAGATAATGGGAATTGAATACATTTTTGAATATTTTCATGGGAATTTGATAATAACATATTTTGATATTTTTACAGGAATTGAATATTTTGTTCAAATTAATAACCATATGAGATCAAGAGGCATACCACACAAAACTTGGGACGAAACAATGGCAGAAGAGACTACTAAATAGATGCTAGACATTGTACAAGGGATGGGCCATAAAGGAATACCTCACCCCACAGTGTGTGTATGTGTGTGTGGGTGTTGTTTTTGTTGTTGTTTTTTTTTTTTGGGGGGGGGAGATGATAGCTGGAAGTGATGGTGACAATGATCTTTTTGTTTGTGGTATCAATCACTCACATACATAACAAAACATCTCATACTCATTCATTTACTAACCATTGTTTAACAACGATATCTGAAGACTGAATTGATTTTCCTAGAGTCAATCAAGTACGTCTTTCTGACAATTGAATATCTCTCCCCAACTGTACAACAGATGCTACATAGGCCATTGCCCCAAAATATATTTCCTACATGAAGTCTGAACTAAACCCAAATGCTACGCTAACCCTACCCCCTTATCTTTGTCAAAATAAAGCCCAGAATGAATGTAAGATCACCCCTTGCCAATTTTTAATTGAAATAGATTGAAACAAAAACAAAAACAAAAACAAAACAAAGATCATACAAACAAACAATCAAACAAAACAAAACAATACATGCACACATCTCTATGTAGATATTTACTCGATTTCTAGATTGTGATATCTGCTTGATAACAATCTTGTCAGCCATCAACAGGACCCTCGTAATGGCCGATAGAAGACCTCGAGCTGCCCGAACCATGTTACCCTTTCCGGCTGGGCTGGTCATCTGTCCTGTGGCATCATACGTTACATCAGTCAGTTTGGCGATGTTACTTCCTATATGTAGACAAAAACCAAAAAATGACATGGTTCAAGGATTTGATAAAATCTATCTTTCTTTGAAAGAAAAATTAAAAGATAACCTTGTAAGAATTGTGTAATAATAATGATAATAAGTCAATTTATCTAGCGCAACTACTATACAATACAATGCTACCGGTATTCAATACAAGGTTTCATATTAACACCCAGCTGTAGCTGATATGAGCTGCCATAAAATGGCCCTCAAGCATTCAGGGAATTTCTTCCTACCAGGTACCCATTTACTACACCCGGGTGGAGAGTGGCAAATGTAGAATCATGTCTTGCCAAAGGACATGAGTGACGAGGCGGGACTCGAACCGCAAACCATGTGATCCACAGTCCTGTGGTGTATCCGCTAGGCCACGACACCTCTACTATACTAATAGAGAAGTCGTGGCAAAATAGTGTAACCGATCAAGGGGTATATATACCCCTTTATTTATTTCATAGAAATGTACCTCAGGTTATAAAGTTCTCCTGTTAATTGGGTAAAACATGCCTCATCCAGCTATACCCAATTCTGTGGAAAGTGCTGTACATCATCTGTTGGGAGCCAGAAGGGTGTTAAATTGTGTGAAAAGATATGAACTAATGCCCTTCTGGCTCTCGGCACGTAACATCTGAATTGCCCTGATGCAAGTTAAGTACACTTCAGCTGCTGGGAGTCAAAAGAGCTCTGACTTGTACACTTTGACAGAGATTTATCAAACATCCTTCTGATTCTGAGCGGACAACTCGTTCATGGATGCGACACAGATTTAATGCCCTTCTGGATCTGAGCTGACATCGTACATGAACACTCAAGGGAACATTAAAGTGCTGACAAGCAGGTATGATGTGAAGTAGCATCTAAAAAGCCTTGAAATGTCAAAATAGAGGACTTTGGAAACATAAATGTCTACTTGGCTAATAATTGACAAGGGGAGTGTACTTTATGTAACCAAAGTAAAAGTTAATGTTAGTTTTTTCTTATTCATGTACGATTCCTTTCTTTTCCTGGGGTGAATAAAATTGAAGGAAAAGGTGTTTCAAGATCTTAACAAGTCTTCATGATGTCTGAAGAAACACAAGAGTGAATACAAATTGTCAAGATAGGAAGAGAAAGAGAAAGAAAAAGACAAAAATTGGGGAGGGAGGTAGAAAACAGACAGACGGAGAGAGAAAGATACAGGAAAAGAGAAAGAGGGAGAGAGGAGTGGAATATAGACGGCATAGGAGCATGATCAATCTGGATTTCTATAACGAGCAAAGCAAATATTTGAAGGTTTCTCATTTGATCCGCTACCAGGATGAAAAAGAAAAAAATATGGAAGGGAGAAAGAGAGAGAGACAGAGAGAGAGAAGGAAGCAGAAAGGGACAGAGAAACATACAAACATAGACAGAGAGTGAGAGAGTGAGAGAGAGAGAGATCGAGAGAGAGAGAGTGAGAGAGAGAGAGAGACAAGGAGTGAGAGAGAGAGACAGGGAGAGAAAGAGAGAGTCAACTAGAGAGACAGAGACAGAAATAGGGAGACATACATGTATATACAGACAGAGACAGCTAGACTGACAGATAAGTCTCATTTTATGAAGAAGAAAAAATCAATAAACATCAAAAGTGGGTCAGAATGTTCAGCAAAATCAAATTAATCTGAAGAATTCCAACAATGATGAGCATTTGGTGACAGACACTCAAAAGAATGCTGTAATGTAATGCACCTGTCATGAATTTTCCATTGAATTATTATCTACAGACAGCATGAAAGCTTTCTACTGGCTTCAACAGTAATCTATGACTAAAACATGGAATCTTCATAAAGTCAACAACAAAAAACTTGTGAAAATATTGCCTTTTAAAGCCCCTCTAAAGTGTTAGGAGCCCAAGATTCACCCAAAAATTGATGGCAAAATTTCACTTTAATTGTATCATAATGTGAAAGAGAATCTCATTTATTAAAGACACACTTCTGCAAATATTTCCCTCAAAAAAAATGTGTTTAAAGACAAATATTGACAAATAATACAACGTTTAGTTTTTCTGTTGTTTGCAGAAAACCTAAGCTAAAAGGTTGTATTTTTCATCAATATTCAACTTCAAACACATTTGTTCTGAAAATCCTTGCATAAATGTGTCTTAAATGACACCCTTCTTTGTATCATGCTACAATTTGAGTGAATTTTTGCCATCAAGTTGTTGGGGCTCTCAACACTTTAGAGGAACTTTAAGCAAAAGTTCTTCAGAATAAATCTTGAATCTTGAATCTTGCATCTTTCTTTACTTGATGGTTAGAGAATAAAATTGTATTCACGGTGAATGTGAAATTGGTAAAAGTCTCTAAACACATCAGTAAACCAACTCCCCATAGACTCCAAACATAACCAGTTCTTGGCCATTCAGAGTAGCATATATTTTTGTGTGAACAGACCTATCAATCCAGTATCAAACATAGCCTAGAAAACATCCAACATGTATCTGATTTAATGATGGGGGACCCTTAAGCGGTGCGGACAATTACATCCCAAGACCGGATCTGCGTATTCCCCGAGTTCCGCCTGCCCTGCGGATACAATGTATCTCACTTTAATCAACTAATCAATGCCTACCGGTACAGGAAATGATGCGTGGATAGTCTAGATGGTCTGAATGGCTAGTAGATAGTGTGAACATTACATGTTGCACTGGTACCCAATGCAGCTTAAGGCTGCGATGTGTTCACATTATTGATTAATTCCCACTTTTTCCGTAATCAAAGCCAAATGATACAAGAAATGTAGCCCAGCTAGCCTGACTGGCCAGCATATAGTATAAACATATCTTCTAACACTGATTTCCACTGCCCCTAAAATGCCCCTAAAGAGCATGATATGTTCACTTTTAATAGTTTCTCTAAATAGAAATTATATTTTCCTTTACAAATACATATCAAAAGATATACGGGATGGTCTCGCTGGTCTTAAAGGCTAGCAAAGTGTGAACATATTCTGTTGCACTAGGAACTGATGCCCCTCAAGAACATGATGTGTTCACATTTACCAGTAATCTGTTTTTCACAATTGTATGACTTTATCTTCAGTAGATATGAACATCCCAATAATGTTTACAAAAACAACATGTTTACGAGACCAGTCATTAGTATTTCAATCACCTGAAACCGCTGCTGCGTACTACCATGATTTGAGGATTGTAATTGAATACAGAAATGGGAAGCAAACTACTATCTAATTTTGGTTTGCGGCTTCCCTTCTGAATAGGCCTTTATATATCTAGAATATTTAATGAGCAAAACTTTTGAAATAACAAACACATGCAACCTAGATGTCTCTCTGAGAAGTCTGGACAAATGCTGCTTTAAATTTCGTTTACACTCATTCCAGAAACAGTGTTTTTACTGGATTAGGGTAATTATCAGCTTGATTTCTAAGAACTATAGATCACATATTAATGGTGACAAAAGCCTTGCTCTACACCATTTACCATGTGTATCATGCGTCTGACAGAAGAGCAACAAGTTTTTTTTCTTCTGTTGATGTCTTAATTATTCATTTTTATTCCTAAAATAATATCCTGTACAATTTGGATGATAGATCGAGGTACCAAATACCCTGTATTCTGTATTGCATAGATGTAATCAAAGAAATAAGTTTTTCTCAAAAAGTTTATTCATCATCCACACAACCAAAGCAGGCATGGCACACACCAATATATACAGCACACCATTGGACTGGATCTCTTAACCTGCCGAGCAATATAAACCCATTTGATTGCGCTATAATCAAGCATGATTTTCAAACATGATTCGGCGCTGAGAAAAAAGCCAGGTGATACAGCAATTCAAAGCTGTGAAGTTGGATAAAATGCAATTTGTCATACCATCCTGGAGCCGCAAACCAATTGCAAAAGAAGTGCCTGCACCTCGTAATTGAAATCATCTATGGTTCATCAAACATGAAACATTTTTCGCACATGTCTGCCCTTCATGTTTATGCGGTGCTCCTTCCCGTCTTCCGTCCGTCGCACACTTCTTAAAGGTGCACGGGCTGCTTAGTAAATTGGAATTTCTTGGAATGACTGTCCCGGTTGCTTCTTCTCTATTGCTCTGGGAGGTAAGATCTATTTTAATTGAACCCAAACGTGATTGCACCACTGGGAAGTTATGCTGTAACAATTGTTAAATAATCAGTCTCCTTCCAAGATAGTTATTACTGCTGCTCTCAAATGTCTCAGTGACTCATTGTTAGGTTACTTTGTATATTTATGATTACACACTTCTATTGTATAAATACTACATGTACGTCCTGAATTTATTGACTGCATTATGTTTGGAAAGAGATTTTGGAGTTCAGCTTTTGGTTGCCAAAAACTTTAATAAATAAACCATTTAAGTGAGTCTGAATTAATCTCTATAATTTACATGAAATTAACACACAGAATACTGTAATGAAATACTAAATTTGTACGGAAAAAGCCACAAAAGAGATTTTGATTCATATGAAAGCCAATACATTGCCCTTTAATGTGTTGACATCATCATTCAGGTGAAAGCCCTTCTTTGCCTTGACAAAAGCAAGCTGTCTAAACAGAATATGGAAGGACAACATTAAGTCCACACTTGCGGAAAGTTTGTTAACCTTCCCAGGAGATTTTCACTCCTCTAGGAAAATAGTCAGCCATTCAGGTGTTTTTAGCAAGAGAAAGTTTATATCAATTGAAAATTACAGAAGAAATGAAAAGTTCTCGCATGTATTCAGCCCCTCAGCAATGAGAAGGTAAAATTGGAAATAATGAAAGTGAGAAAGATAGCAACGACCTACAGAAGAATAAAAATTTGAAAAGAGAAAGCAAATATTGGAAGTATACAAAGAGCAAAAGAGACAGAGCAAGACATGGAGAGACGGCTAGTGTGTAAGAGATAGATGGATAGAAAGATTGAGAGATTGAAACAAAGAGTGGAGAGAGAGGGGAGGAGAGAAAGAGAGGGAGAGAGAGTGAGCAAGAGAGGACCAGAGAGAAAGAGGGAGAGAAAGAGGGAGAGAGAGAGAGAGAGAGAGAGACAGAGAGAGAGAAAGCTAGAGAAAAAAGTTATGCACAATAATATTCACTGACAAACACATACCAACACGCCATGGGAGCACACTTGCATAAAGTATAATTCATAAGCAAAGTACATCCCACTGCAATTCCAATGAATGAGTGTTGTTTTTTAATCCATCAGAAGTTTAGACATTGTCAGATAGACCCTGACAGGGGCTGTCTTCGGCTCTTAGGCAGAGAATTCAGATTGGTGACAGTAAAATGAAATACTAGACACGTCTGTGGAAAACACAAGGAGGGAAAAGAAAGACTGGCTTGCTGAAAAACAACCTCGCAACAGGGGCGGTTTTCTACTGTATTGAAATACGTATATAAAACAAACAGACAAATGTTCAGAAACTGAGAGGGCAAATCCAAAGTTTACACAAGGACACAAATCATCATTGATATTGTGAACCAAAGAATCCATACATTGATATAAAAAAAAAAAATGAAAAAGACCCCCCCCCCCACCTTTTTCTTTTTAAAGAAAAAAATTACTTGCGTGTGGAAATGCTACAGGGCAGGGAACAGCGTACATTTTAAAAAGAGAAGAAAATGCAATCATGCAAACAAATTAGCAATGGAGGTCTTTTCTGTTTCATGGATAATGAACACAGTAACATGGTAAAAAGTTTTCAGGCACTAAACAACAAAAAAGGAGAATAAAGCCAACTTCTTGCTCCAGAAACAATAACTTTTTCCCCGCCAGGCACTATACCTCACCGCCCCTTTTCCACTGCCTATTTTCAATAATATTGACCACTGCTTTCATTGAATATTCAATTTCGTGAAGCTCAAGAAGCACATTTGCGCATTCTTTCTCACATGGTAACCTAAGGGTTAAAAAGCAAGAGACGAAACTGTATCTCTTCCAATAAAGCCCACGAGGCATACAAACTGGCACCAAAATGTGCTATCTCCGTCTTCGTATAGTTACAGCCAGGGCGACTGATTTATTCAAATTTGTGGAAATTAACTTTCCGAGATCGCCCCTTAACCCAAGGCGATCAAATAAATTTTCCTTTTAAGGAGTGATAGGCTAGACGTCAGACTCCTTAATTTCATTTAACTTCTAGGACAAAATAGGCTAGGAAACTTGGCTTAAAGTATTTTGAAAATGAAATCAAAAATAACTTATTAATCAAGTATAAGGGTAAGAAATTCAGCAATATGATGTGTACTTCACACTCAGATGATAACATTTTATCACACACAGACTACCTGGTACCAACTGCCCAACTCCATACAGAATGCCATGTAAATGATCACAGTTCGTAACGTTCAGATTTTCAACAAAAAATGTTGACAACATGGTATACAGTATCGTTTGTGACTTATGTACCATTTCTTGTAAACGGTGGACTAACATTGAAAAAATTATTCAGGATTACATCAAAGTTGAATCAAAGTTAATTCTATAATCTCTGTAATCATAATCACGATTCAATGATCATTGACAAATATTTTTCTCATACATTGAATATCATCTGTAATAATTCAAATACCTAAGACAGAGTTAACACCCTCCTGGCTCGCACCAAACAATATTTTCCACATCATTTACAAATGCTATCATCAAGAGAAACTAGTCTGAGAACAAACCTATAGTTCACTGCAAGATCCCCTTTCCTTCTGAATCAAGGCAACAATGAATAATTGAAATGTTGAAGCCCCTGAAAAAGGGGGGTAATATACAAGGACATGTCTGTTTGCCTCCAGAATTCAAAATTATTTCCCTCGCATCTGGTAATCAATAGTCCCGTCTTTTTTTAGTAATAAACCCTGATGTAGTGCATGTATTATTGCCTGTCTCACCACGATGGGCTTCTTCGGCTCCAATGCTTTAGCATTCCAAAAATTAATAATTTGCAGTTTCATGATTGAAGTGAAACGTTCATACATATATTTGCATCACCCCCCCCCCCC
>BEXV01000877.1:80019-91430 GCA_003118195.1 Hemicentrotus pulcherrimus
CCCCCCCCCCCCCCCCCCTCTGAAATAGATCCCTTTTTGTATGATTCATTGATTGTATCTTATTTACAAGTAGTTGTTGAAGTTCAACCCTTTAATCATTTTAAGAAAATTCTGAAAGTAATCATGAAGCCTGATACAAGTCCCATTTGAAGGACTAGGAACTCAACATTAACAAAATAATAATAATAATAATTAAATTCCGCTTATAAAGCACTTAATACAATGTCTTTATAAAGCACTTTACAAATTACCTCGGTCATTGGATACAGTACTTGCCTGCTCACACAATGTGCACAATCTCCACTCCCTGGGGAGTTACATGTACTTGATGCTCAAATACTGTTTGACCAACAATGATGGTCGCATCCTACCAGGTACCCATTAACACCTGGGTGGAGGGTAGCAAGTGCCTCGACCCTCAACCCTCGACCTTCGCATCTCCAGTCAAGTGCCTTAAACCACTCGGCCACGACACTTGATTGACACCTTTTGTTGATACAGGAAAACTTTTAACTGCTGTTCAGGTGGTACTGATTAAAGTTATTACCTACAATGCTTCTTTGTTCCTTTCAATATAAATTATTATAAAACCATAGGCCTACAGGATTATATCTTTCAACAAGTAGTGATAAGAATGTAACAGGGCCTCCAACCTTCAGTTTAATTTCCCCTGATTAAAGAAATATTCCTACCATACAGATACCTTGAGTTCTGGCATTTTTTTTCATAGAAACTGGAAAGGTTGTGTACTTCATGCTCTGATATTTGAAAATTACTTAAACAACACATGGTACAGGTGCAATGATACCTTGTGTGTTCCTACAAAACACCAAGCAGCAAGAGCCGCCATTCAATAAAGATCTATGCCACCATGAAAAAAAACTGTTACGGTCTCATGACCCACTTCGGGTTCGGAAAGATGAAATCATTCAAGCTTACAACACTCATCTCAGGGATTATACATCCTTCATTTGGCTATGATATGCTGACCCATAAGAGATTGCTTCATTGATCTGTTAATGAAGGCATAATGTGTGAACGATGGATGGAACTGACGTCTTGCCAAAGTGCTCAGTTGGAAGACAGGTGTAACCAACGCGGTGGAAGCAAAAATTTAGTTTAGAACATCCTCAGAGGGTCTGTAATGTTATAAAGAAGAGACTGGAAACTACTTTGAAAGTTCACATAAAATCAAAACTACCCTGCAAGTTCACACAAGAGGTAAAGTAGTTTGCGAGTTCACCCAAACTGAGGGCATTAGTAGAGGCTTTGGAAGGTTGGTGTATTTAATCAGGTACTTAATCACAAAGTAATAGAATGTATGCTCGCAGGATTCACAACGCTATACAATATGCAGAGAGAGGAATAGTCAAGACTGAATATTAGTCATGATAATTGGTTTCATGATCCATGTCCAACCGTCCGGTTAAAATTAGCAAGTGCAGACGAGCACAAAGGTTATTGAAGACACAAATTAGCTAGATATATAGTTTGTGATCGGGATAGTTCAAACAGCTGGATATTTGATAATCTCAAGCTAGTGATCCAGGCCTATTAATGGGCACTTGCATGTCAACTTTAGTTTCGATCTTGGGACCTCAAGGTTTCCACATGTACCCATTGTCTACCACTAAACCATCACACCTCATTATGATTGGAAGGCGCCTGGTAATATGCCATCATAAACTACTACCGACATCCCATCTTCCGTCTCGGAAGTTTCACTCAGAATGCAGTCAGCTCAGATTATCATCAATTAATTATCAACCGTTTTTCTACTAATCAAAATTGGAGTGTCGATCCCTGCATACTGCAGTTTTTTTTCTTCATAAACACTTTGGAATGACTGCCAGGGTAATAACATACAGATCATGTAGTTTCTATCCTGACAAAAAAAAAATGAAATGAAATGAATCTCTATATACAACGTGTGCCAATATCCCACCGCTGCCACCATTTCATGCACAGCATTGATCTTTCTCAGGAGATTTAGGACAATCCTATTATAAATGTAAACTGACCTACAGATCTGATGACTGTGGATAATAACTAGTTAAAACAATATTTTATAAGTAAACAATAGGGTTCAAGTACAGAATAATAAGGCTCTAGGTATGGAAATAATATGCGTTGAAAAGGAGGTCACGTATGGGGTGCAAGATTACATGTATGCTTCTTGGAGTGTGCGAAGGTGTGAAATTCCATATCAACTTCAAACTGTTGCACAATATCATCAAAGACCAAAATGACTTTAAACTCAAAACAAAATGAAATTATCATTGGTAGCACACGTACTGATAGGTTCACATAATAACAATTTTTAAGGGTGGCAATTGATTCACACTGGAATGACATTATGAGAAAAACTGGTTTGTTTTGAGAAGGAAAAGCATAAATGAAAACTTCAAATGTGTACCACACACTTCTAAATTTCTTTTTGACGAGGAATGAAAACTGAATTGGAAGTGGAAGTAAAAAAGTAGATCACAGTCCTCTAGTCTTGCCTAAAGGCTCTAGCAACAGACGCTGAACTAATGGAGTTGCCCGCAAGATCATGTCTCACTTGTCTCACTCCTATTGCGATAAACATTTTGCCATACAAGGTCCAATAATATCACACCATGTACATGTACATCTTCATCTGTTCCTACTGGCCTTACCTCAAGACTATGACAGTGAATGCTCGGGAAGTAAACTAATGATGTCTGCAAGCTAGGGACAAAGACTGCATGTACAGTCTGGTCTGCCTCAAAACCTGTTCACCTCTCCACTAGGTGGTAAAAAAAAAAAGAGTTTTCTTGGTACACGTAGGTATCCATGGAGATGTTCAGACAAGAAGTCAAAAAACATACACACAAGTATAATATTCCATGAAGACTAGTGCACATTCTCAAGTTCAAGGGTATACTTGCAAATTAGTGCAAAATACATACAATTTCCAAGGAAAGATAGGCATTTTATTAAACTATCAAGATGTTGCAGCAGCCAACCGAGGATATACAATTCCGTTTGGATGGCAGGGGAGGGTTGGATTCACAAAAAACATATACAAAGTTTCTTCCAAATTAGTAGGAGTATTTTCCACAAAAACCTGCAAGCAATCTTTGAAATCTTACTCATCCAACATACATCACATGCATCTGAAAAAATGATAATATGAAGGCTACTACAAGTCTCTTGAAATGCAATCACAGTAATCATCTAAATTATTCATATCTCTTGTTAAGTTGAGATTTTGTTGTGTTTAACTAAAGAATGGTAACTAACGAATGAAAGGTGGACGGGTTAAATTAGGGGCTTTGTTGAATACTTTTAGATGTAAGCTGTAATAGGTCACATTTTCAAGAAACATAAATTATGACAAATCAATTTTTTCACATACTTAAAAAAATAAAAAAACTTGGTAGGGGTAAGATAAATTTAGTTGTTATCAGTAGATGCATCTATAAGACTTTCATATGGCATACCAGGCATGTCCTCTCCTCATCCATACAGGGTCTTGCATGGGGTGTGAACCTATCTTATGTTTGACATCACACATCCTTGTCTTGCCTCAAGATTTGGAGGTATATAGAGCTGAACTAATGAGGTTACGCAGGGGCAATTATTACGTGACCCGGTGCGTGAAGACTTGTCAAAAATAGATGACGTTTGGCAAAAAAAAAAAAGGGTTTATGTGATAACTTTGCCTTTGAGGCCCCTCAGTCACGGAGTCTTGCTTGAAGTTTAACCTACTGTCAAGTCAAGCTATGGCATTTTACCCCCATGACATTAGTTGCAAGATATGGCAACCTTTAGGGAAAACTGACAATTCTGCAGCTCTTTTAGAAAAGATATTAATGTTTCGTCTGTTATAAAACATTAAACAGTTGACTTTCAATATTGCCTGCAAGTTTTAACAGCCAAGCAGCCCAATATAAACTATCACCCTCATGCTTAGGAACTTGCTTTTAATAACCACATCTTTCTGGCACATTTATGGGTGGCCCATATAGAGATTTGTATACATGTATATGCTGCTACTATTATAGTTGCTCCTGACAGTTAAAGTCCCTCAACAATGAACCTCTTTCCTTGTTTTATAATCGTAGTAAAATCTACATTTTTCTTTTCAACAAGTGGCCAACCTTATGATACGACCGATAAAAAGAAACTGAACATCACCCCTTAACCTGTCCCCTTAGATCTTCTATGTTATCTCTCTGGCAAACATCTACCAGCATCTATGGGTGGCCATTCTATGAAGGTTTAAAAAACCCACTACTAATACTATGACGGTTGCCCCTGAACTCATCTCACTTTACCTATCACCCCTTCTTCCTACACTATTATAGTCTTCGTAAAACAGCATCTTTGTGGCACGTATCTACAGGTGGCCATTTTATGGAGGGTTGCATACTATACACTACTAATGAAGTTGCTTCCTCAAGTAGAACCATCTCACTTCTATATCAGTGTGTTTCCCTACATGTATATCTTTTATCTTGATCAAACTATACATCTTTCTGGCACATATGGGTGGGAATTCTTTGGAAGTTTAACCCTTCTCATGACAATGCTTCCTCAATTAAAACTCATTTCACTAAACCATAGCCTGTCTCCCTGGGTCTTTAACCAGGGTCCAACCCACATCTTTCTACGGGTGGCTACTCTACAGAGGTTTGTATAAACCGCTACTAATGAGGTTGCCCCTTCAAGTACGTAGAACTTCTCTCACCTGCGAGTCTGGCCTCCCTGCAGGCAGCTGTCATGTCCTCTCTGATGTCATAGTTGTCAGCGGCTATGGTCTCGCCCACGGCGACGAACTTCTCCACGGCGAGGTGCACAGCTTGACCCACGCGCTCAATGGCACGGCAAGTCTTCTCCGATCGCTTCGATTTCTCCTTGTGGTTCACCAGCGTGGTAATCTGTCAAGACAAAATTACCATGCTATCAATAACCACTATTTCCTGTCCTTATCCTTAAGGGGGTTAAAAAGTAAGTCATGAAAACAACATCATTTACATTCATTTGCAGGTTTGGAGGTCTAAAAAACAATTACCCTTCAATCACAAACCACTGCTTCCTTTTTTACCCTCTTGGGGTTCAAACTGTAAAGAAAATAATAAACACTTCATTTGTAGGTTCATAAATCAAAGAAAAAAATATCATCCTATCAAAACCACTTGTTCCTCTCTTTTATACTAAAGGAGTTCTTTTTTAAATGTCATAAAAAGCATCATTAGCTCTTAAATGCTATATGGATCAATTTGAACTTTTTAAGTCATAAAAAGCTAAGCTGTAAATTTCTCTATTGGTGCGTTGAAGTCTTATGCAACAAAAAAGAGATGAGGTTTGTAGACTAGTACATGTTACCATCGCAAATTTGAGCTGGAACCAATTGGAACTGCATGGTAAAAAGAAGATGAAATAATGTTCAATAGGTATATTAAGGTCTCAACCTTCTTAAAATTCAGACACTTATGTAAACTGTTAAAAACAACTGAGGAGTTCGAACAAATATGAATGACTTTTTAATTGCCTTGTGTATTTTTGGGTACTACGCTCTCATAGTGTAACAATTTGGTTGCAAGCAGACTTCATTGATAAACCAGGTAATTTTGCTAGTTTGTTGGGCACGTGCAAGTCTACATGTAGTTTTAGACATCCAAAGTGTATCCACTCCTCTGCACACGTAGCTACCGATAAAAACCGGAGCATCTATTAGACGACATCCGCACGTCCATTCTCTATCAACATTTCCGATCTGCACCACATCCAATGGCTTCACATGGAGCCAGCAGATCACTCTTCATGCACGGTGAACCTATCATATTACCCTATTCATGACTTTAGCACTCCTTCTCACTCTCATCTACAAGTCCATAGGCCTTGCGATCCTGACATACCATCTCTTCTTGCTACGATGTATGGACGGCTGTCTTACAGAAACGGAGACAAATATAACTCAATTGTGGATTGATAATTTCTTTATCGGAGAGGAATAATTTGATAAGAGATTTCCGTGATGATTGCAAATGTGGCATTTAGCCTGGAGCTTGGCTCTCATCTTACGCTCTATTTTGGGAAAGTTACAGGACATGGCTGAAAAGACAATACATCACTTATGATGCTGTGAAGTTTCAAAATACCATACAGTTTTACTACATGCATTAAGAGTATATACATGTGGCTATTCTTTCCGGCATGTACCCCTGTACCATGAAATATTAGCCTCTGATTACCATTTTTGCATGATGTCAATACTACCACTTTGTGATATATTAATGTCTAGTTTTGAGAGATCAGATGTGAAAACACATGATTATATAATAAATAGAACATGAACATACATGTATGATAATGAAATCAAATATTACTTAAAAAATAAAAAATGCAATTGTGATATGCTTTGTGGTGATGCGACTACTGCTTTTAGAGTACCTGTAAGGTATAGCATTGGGTACAGGGTCAAAGTTAAGTACATGATCAGTGTAAAGCTCGATCACTGTAAAGCAATTGTCACACAAGCATGTGTCATAACAGAACAACGTTTTGCTATCACAACTTTGTGAACTCCCATTTGCCATTCTGGCTGACACCTGAGTGACCTGATTGACAAACCAGTTTAATTTGCAATGCGCAGGTGTAGTTTTCCCAGTTGTTTGACCTCATAACCTCATTGAAAGGTCCAGTACCCTACATCACTTGTTTCGTAATGAAATACTCAGACCACAAGGTGAACCACTAGTTGTATTAAGTCCTAAAATTGACTGTTTTAAGCTGTGTCTTCCAACTATGCTTCACTATAAAAGAATGCCTCTACTCTTTTTAATATAAAATAACAACAATTAATCTGATAATATATTTAAAAAAAAAATACATTTAGAAGTATGAAAACTAATAAAATATCAAACCTAATTACAATTAGTTTACATCTGTAGACCAAACCCTCATGTACATATCTGTGTTTTTGGTCTTTAGTAAATGTTATTTTCAAGATGTAAACGAAAAAGTTTTAATTTCCATTTGGATAAAGTGGTTTGAACACCGAACTGTAAAGACAACTATTCCTTGCAAAAAAAAAAGGGGAAAAGAAAAAAAAATAGTTCACAGCTTCATATTTCTTGTCAATACATGGCACAGCTTCGAAGCTTGCACTATAGGTTTATATGTACCAATTAAACCTCTAATAGCCAGGGATATTCACTTTAAAGCAATAAAATACAAATGTATTCTTATTTTCATTGTATTTCATACACATCACTTTGAGCAAAATCAATTCAAGCATTACAAATGGGTTGATGAACTAACACATAACAAAATACACATACATCTGTGGGAAAATATACACCAATATGGCAGCAGCGATGATGCCTGACATTTGCTTATTACTTTCCCCTAGCGCCAATAGTCAGTGAAGTGACTCATTTTGACTCACGGCATTATTACAAACACTCGCAACATCACGACCGTTTCATACCGTTTGCGTTTCCACGGTACAGGGCGGGGAGATCGTTGTGCGAGCCTTCCGCGGGGAGCTCGGTGCAGCATCATAATTGTGCATGGTTGATCGGTTAGTTGACCGCATGTGATGATATTCAGAATGTGACCCTTTCTCACCTGAACCTCACTGAATACATGTGCATGCACAGGGCCCTGAAAAGTAGTTAGACACCCTTCTGCAATGCATTTGAAAGCATTTACATGTATACCTGGAGGCAATGTTTTCAATGGCGTGATATACAAGTCAATTAAATGTTGATTGATATGTATGAAATATTATGTGAAGAGTGATGATTTGGCGACCTGCAACACTAATTTGTATTTATTGCAACACTAATATCTAAATGCTTGAACACATGAGCATATATGAATGCTACTTGTACATGCATATCGTCTATTAGGGGCCATAAGGGCATTAACTCATATACATTAACACAGTAGTAACGTCTTTTTGGCTTTGAACAGATGATAAGGTGTACATGATAATATCATTTTTGATGAGCTTACATTATTTGTATTTCTACCTTTTCAATTTATCTTATCTTACCTATATCTAGACAATTCATCGCTAACAACAGATATCATCTACATGTACATGTACAATGTGCATGATTGATTAGTTTGAATCAAGCCATGCATTAAATAGGTAAAATTCATAATATACTCACAAGCAAATTGGTAATATTGTAAGATATCGCATGTTAAGAGCCAGAAGGGCGTTATACCTTGTGTAATTAAAAGTATGAAGAGTTAAGAGCCTTCTAACTCTCAACATACAATGGTAATACAATGGTGACTGTTGAAAGAGAATTAGAAGTGAAAAGGAGAGAGAGAGAGAGAGAGAGAGATGAGTAAGAATACATTCACATCTTATGAAGATTATATCATTTGCTTATAGCCAAAAGGGCATTAACTCATACTCCCTAACACAGATGTAACAACCTTCTGGCTCTGAATTAACAGTTGTTGTTTCTTTATAAACACATTGAGTGCTATAAGCTTCAGAATACTCAAACTTGGGTCTATGGAGTGTTTGTGTGTGTGTGTGTCAAAGTCAGATTCAACAAGTTGATGACTATGCTCTCCGTAAAAACCATGCACAATTACATGAAAGACAATTTCAATGTGTATAATAAGAATACAATGAAACCTGTGTATATAAAGACCACTCAAGGGGGACAAGAAAAGTGGTCCTTCTAGGCAGTTGGTTTTTATGTACTGTACATGAGTACATATGTGTACTATATTGATTAGGTTAAAAGATTCTAAACTTTTATTCAGATATGTAAAAAAAAAAAATTGGGGTATTAGACATCACAAGATATTAAATTTCCTATAGCCTAAAGATACTGATGTGCGATTGTTCAAAACGCTCGCACATCGTTACAAGGATGTGATGCATCTTTTTCGTGCCACTACACTTGGCTAAACAACTACATGTACCTTCAGAATCTTGAATTAAAGGATTGTGTACATTAAGACCGCTTGCCAGTGAAGGCCACTCTTGTTGTGCCCATTTCAGCGGTCTTTATATACAGGTTTCACTGTAGTGTTATAGACTAGTAGTACGGAGACATGAAACAAGCCTATCCCTCCCTATCTGGTGACGTTCAGCAAGAATTGATCTCTCATTCTAATCAGTCTAAAGCATGGCACATGAAGAGCCGTGCAAGAAACAGCTGCCCTCATTAACCTGCTTAGCAATGCCTACAGGGAATAGTTTTTTTTTGTTAGCGTTAATACTGGCTTTAAAGGTAAAGTTAGATTCTGGTCATGTGATTGTATTGTGAAAGAAACGGTTTGGAATTGATCAGAAAAAGTTGATCATTTAGCATACCTATTGGTGTGTACTGCAAGGTTCTGGAGTCATAAAAATGATCAGGAAATTGGCAAAGTCTAGTCGGATAACCACAAAGCATATCATAATTGCATTTACAATAGAAGTAATGTACACAGAAAGATGTATATGGGACTACAAAAACATGTGGCGTAAAAATTGGGCCACATTTTAAGCTGTTACTTGTCAAATTCAGAATATGAAGGCATTTGAAGATGCTTTTTAAGGGGACATTTTTATTCAGATGTTCTTCCACACTTGCATAATAACAATTATAACACTCACAAATTAATTTTCACCTCTTCCCAGAACTCAAACTTCTCTTTAAGGCTTCACTGGCTTTCACAAAATTTGCAGTAGGTATTCAAAAAATAACTGAAGATCTTTCTAATGCACAACTAGGATTATTTCAAACATTATAACAACCGAAATGTGAAGGCAATGTAAGGTATTTTTTATACTACAATCACGTCTTATTTAATGATATTCATAGATATGATTCCTCTACTTAATACAATTTTATTTTGAACAGAATGTAAGGCCTACACAAATTAGTATCACTCGTTGAGTTCTTAATGCAGTAACTATATGTCAAATTAATGAAAATTGATAATGTGAAAATCATAAAATATAGTTTAATCCTTCAATTGAGCAGTTCAAAATCACAAAACGGGAGTGCATTCGAAAGCACAGTTTTCAAATCCATACAGAATATGCTGCAAATATATGCTGGGAATGAATTTCCATCCATGTTCTTTGAATACATACAGGTAAACATGTGAAACGCATTTATAAGTAACCACTTCTTTTGATACATACATTGGAAGTGGGGTGAAGTACGGTGCACTTAAACCAGCTGTTTTGACGGGAGCCCTCGGTCGTCAGAAAAAGGTTAGAGCAGTTTCAGTTGCAAAGTAGACACTTGTTGTTCTTTGAAGTCTGCCGCCATAGCCTGCATTGCATGCTTCTTGGCATTACGATAGTCTCAAGAAATGGCTCCCTCACACACAATAATGCACAATATTTAGGGCAATGTCACTATTGACATTCCAGAGGCACATGAGAAGTGCTTTGACAGGAAAAATACGTTTTTAACTTTTTGCTTGCTTTCTTTGTCTAACATTTATGGCACAAGAAACTTAGGTTACCACTGTAAACTTTTGTCACAAGTATAACACGAATGTAACATACACCTTAAACAATGTGGCATTCAAGAGCTTTGATCTGCAAGTTAACACTTGCCTAAATTAAGAAATTTGGTAGCATGTCAGTATATGTTTGTGAGAATAAGGGTTTATGTTAATCCATCATTTTAGATGTCTTCTCCTTCATTGTAGTAGATTTTACTGGATGAAATTTGCATAGTTATGTGTTTAAACAAACATATTTTTGTTTTGCTTTCTTTCAGATTTAGTATCATGCTACAAAACAGTGATACATGTAGAATAAAGCAACACAAGATATGTACTATACTGCCCTTGGAATGTTTTTCGTAGTTAAAAAGCTATTTTTGTGCAACGACCCCCAACCTTTTCCTAATCCACTATTCCTTGGATGCCCTAGCTCTTCAGAGGAAATTTACACTCTAGATCTTAGTTTGAGATTGCCAGCGATTTCAATCTGCTACGATCACATTTAATCCCCTCCAAGTCAAAGAGGAAACCACCGCAAGACTGATGAAAAGACAAATAGAGCGTGAATCTGCTTTTTCATTCCCAAATTACCCCCGAAGATGGATTCAGTAACCGTTAAATTGCCCAACCTTTCGCCACTGTTAACGGCAGAAAATGAGTATTAGTCCGTCATCAGGGTTTTTTTTGTATGTACAGGGTTTTTTTTGTATGCACTGGATTCTTGACAAGTTCATTGGCTAATGTCAGGATAACGTTGGTTAGGAGTTAAACAAAAACAAAAACATAAAAGTGTAGAGGGTACGTTTTCTTCAAGGGAAGATCGAAATTTTCAAGGTGAAGCCTAGACAATTGTAAGATGAAATATGCCACTCAAAGAGCAATTCAGATGGATGCAAGAAATAAATTAGGAGCAGATGAATAACACCCACAGTGCTACAGGGGGGGGGGGGGGAAAA
>BEXV01000877.1:100753-149589 GCA_003118195.1 Hemicentrotus pulcherrimus
CCCCCCCCCCCCTCTTTCTCTCCATCTCTCTCCTTTTCTCTGTCTTGTCTGTTTTCTGTTTCTGTCTGCTTCTCTCTATCCCTCTGTCTCTATGTTTCCCTTTCTCTGTTGCCCCCCTCCTCTCTTTCGCCCTCTCCCTCCCTATCCCTCTCCGTATCTCCCTTTACCCCCTCTACCCTTGCCTGCCATTATTCATGGGAGATCACACTGAGAGCAAATTAAAAAAATGAATAAAGCATGAGAGTCTGACGTCTTGACCCGAAAGAGAAGCTTTATGCCGAACATGTTGGAAAGTAGGGTACACAAAGAGAGACTGGTAAAGTACTTTGATTTACCGCATTTGCGTGTCATTGCATCTCAAGAACCAGGATGTTGTACTAAATCCTAGTTCCTACTATTTGCGGTTCAGAGTCTCCGTTCCTGTATAATAATCGCATTAAAGACTTATTTTTAAACCCTAATCGGTTATAGTCCATGTTTTTATCATTCTACATCTTATAAAATGAGCAATGTTGAAGGTAATAAAATCGTGACAGCTCACAAGTAACAAAATAATTTTCCGCAAAAATAAAGAATTGAAGTTTATTTTCTCCCAGGAGTTTAACAAACTTTTGCAGTTGATTATATGGAAACTTTAAACAGGCAGCTCATGTATGCAAAAAAGTACCGGTATGTATGTTTTTGGAAAGCCTCTTCTTAAAAAAAAGAGTGTGAAGTCTATATACAAAGTGTAGAGCACAATGATACTAGTACCATGAATTTAAAAGCTTATAAATGAGTCCAGACTAAGTTCAATTTCAATTCTCTTTGGCAGTGCTTAAAGGCGCTACCAAATATCATCATAAGCTGCAAAAGAAAAAAAAAGTTCAACGAATCTCCACCTTTATAACAGAACAAGAACAAATAGGAAACGTTGCTTATACAAAATATTAAAAAACTTGCAATGTGCAATGACTTCACATCTTCATAAGACGTACAAATTGCTCAAAAAATTCACACATTACACTTAATGTAAATGTGTTCAGGAAATGTGTATTTCACATCATGTTCAGACTGCAGGAAATTTAAATGAAACTTGTTTCAAGAAACGTTGCACAAAGAATCATTATACAGGGAAAAAGGCATACACATTGGATAACCACATCATATACAGATACAGTGTATAACGAGACTAGTTCTGAGGAGGCTCGTTGATATGAAAGCTGGCCACTCATCAGTGCACTTCCACGATTACCATTGCCAAGTTTAATACACAGTTTTTAATTTTAATTTTTTAATTTTAAACGATGCTCAATCATTCATTTTGCTATATGATGTTTTCTAACACAATGTTTAGTTATATGACATTCAGATTTGAACATCTTATCATGTACATTGTAGCTGTTTAGTTTTTGCATAGCCATATGTTGAATTTCTCTAATCTGATCTGAAAACAGGGTTTCCTACACCAATGAGCTCGATTTACTACCTAAAGATGTACACATATCTCCTTCACTGCTAATTCTAAAATCAACTTCAAATATGTATTCAACATTAACTCCACATTTAGGATACTTCTGGAAAACCCTGCTAAAACCAGAAAACACCAACTCCTATCCATAAAAATGCTTCTGATATCCTGATGGAAAGAAAAAAAAAACAGAAAAGAATATAGCTATCAATGGGAGTGATAGAGTGACAGGTAAGATGAAACGCTCCGCGCTATCATTCATGCATGCATCATGTGACGTTATTAAAACTGTTTATATGAGCTGACATCCCAGGGGGGAAACCCCCCATGCCTGAAAGACGATCTCTCCCACTTGATTAATGAGAAATCCGACGATATCTGCCAGGTCTCCGCTAGGCTTGTCTGCCCAACATACACAATCTTTGGGTTATGTCAACTAAAGAGGGAGAGAGAGAAGTAAATTCAATCCCTGTGATTACATTGATACTTGTAGGAGGGGAGGGCTGGGAGGATGTTCAACTATGGTCTGGATTCAAAGATCCGGAGCTACTTCACTCATCAGTGTTTAAGAAGCCTTTTCATAGGAGCTCCTTTGAAAGGGAAAAGATCAAGAGAGGGAAGTTTCAGGAGAAGAGAAAGGCGGAAAATGGGGAAAAGTGAGCAAAATCAAGAAAGTTACAAGAGCGGAGACAAAAGAAAGAGGATAATGAGGGAGAGATAGAGGAACAAAGTAAGATAACATAAAGGGGAGAAAGAGAGAGAGAGAGAGAGAGAGAGAGAGAGGTGAAAGCCAAAGGGGAAAACTATGCCCAACTCCATGAAACCGCAATATCAGATGGAATTAGACACAACATGCAAACGACAATTGCATGAATCTGAAGAGTTGACTGATTATGAAGATTTGATGGACTGGATTATTTACTTTCAATTTGGCGTGCATTTGCATGGTTGGGAACGGACAGTGAAATCTACTAATCATCCTTGTATCGTAGCTTGCAGGCACAAACTTTGTAAGGTGAAATGCACACCGGTGTCTGAACTCCAAGACTATGCAGACTACATTATCCTCTGCACTCTATACGCTGTGTACTATAGCTGCTACAGGCACAACCAGAGACTGGCAGAGTTAGGCTAGGCTCAAGACTTTATGGAATTGAGTTCAACTGTCGAAAGAGATCCTGCGCCCGCAGACTACTTGCACCAGGCATGAGCGCCAGGGTGAATGCCAGCTAAAGCTAATATGCAATTATTGTTCATTTACGTGTACTGGGCTATTACTGATGGCAAGGGTTGTAATGTTGCCATTTTTCCAGAGATTACTGGATACGGTTAAAAAGAAGGATTGTTATCAGTGCCGTACAGCCCACAGAGGCCAGATGGAATCTTTTAAATCCCTGGTACATCAGCAGCAACAATTTAGAACCACACGAATGAACATGGATGTTCCAGTACTATCAAAACATCTTCTTCTATTTCTATATTTAAAACCCTGCCCTTTGATTGAACCATATCCAACTATATATTCTTAATTGCAGGACAAAATCAAGCAGACTAATTATCATTTAGTGCCTTGTACCTATGTATATGCATACCTGAAGAATTTCTACAAACTTTCCCTTTTTGAAGAAATACTTGTAGACGATAAATGGTGTGAATATATGGGGCTATTGCTATGTTTGTCACTGAATCTTTTTAATTTTATTTTTACTGTTAATGTTTGTTGTTGCTGCTGTTTGTAGTTGTTATTATTATTGATGTTTGTTGTAGTTGTTGTTGTTATTATTGATGTTTGTTGTTTTTGTTACTGTTGATTTTTGTAGTTGTTGTTTGTGGTACGGTAGTTGTTATTATTGTTGCTGCTGCTGTCTTACTGCCGGTAATAATTTTGTGTGAGAAGCGCTGTCCAATTCTTTTTCATGATTTGAGGCTAATTACTATCCTGCTAAGCATCTACATGATTTTACACATAGAAAACGTCCTTCGGACTCCAAACAGACAATATATACATTAATACCTGTCTGCTATGAGCATAGAAAGCTACATTTATGATTGCTCATATGAAGCATCATCTCTACAATCAATTTAACATACAGCTTGATCATCATCATCAATATGCTGGAAAGATTACGTCCAAATAAAGCCAAGTCAGGATTCATATATCAAAACCAATACAGATACGCAGCCAAGTTCAATTTCTGCTCAGATGCTGAAATGATAATTACAAAAATTTCATTAAGAACTTCTAATCATCACAAAAGCATTCCTTTCTTCCAATCGTGATTCATTCACTGTCGGTTTACCTTCATTTCTAATTACGTGCTATTCTCTCTCTCTCCTCTCTCTCTGTCTCTCTCTCTCTGTGCAGATGAAGTACTATTTTTATCATCGACCCTTCTTTCAAAAAAATATTGCTTCAGAATTCCAATCAACAACATGTATATGAAAACTGTAGAGAAACATCAATATGAGTCAGAATTTTCCATACAGAACATACATGACTTGTCCTGTCAATTAGAAGTTTTCACTAAGAATAATAATAAAGCTTTGTTACTGTATATCTGCAATAAAAAATCTTCTTTCTATGTATGTATTCTCTCTCTCTCTCTCTCTCTCTCTCTCTATATATATACATGTATATACACAAGTAGGAATAAATGGGTCAGTCAGTCATGCACTTTCAAATAATGGTACAATGTCCTTGATTCAACATATCAAAAGGAATGATCTTTTACACTCATTAAATATCAGCATGTTCAGTATACATGTACACTGTACAAATGATAACAATTTCTACTCTCCCTATGGCCCATTACAGTTCAATTACTTGCATTTCTGTTTTATCAGGCACATTATAGAGTCCTTTTTTTACCTGAAAGTTAATAAATACCATGTATGGCAACCTTTTACATTGTACTTTGTATTTATAATACAAACATTGCAGATGTATTTTTTGTAATGATTATGTACATATTTCATACATACCAGTATATATATTCAATAAAAAAAAATTTAAAAATATTCTACAAGTCTTCACATCAGCCTATTTGTAACTAAATATATTGTTTTCATATTCAGAATTGTACTTACAAATACTAATCAGTATACTATCCCATGTACTAATCTCTTTTAAAAGTCCTTGTAAGCTTAATTAATTGACATTTTCAAAAGCTTTTTGATTAAAACTTGCATGGAAATCAATTTATTTGGTAGGTATTATTAGACTTTGATGTGCCGTCAAAACATTTTTCAAAGTTCAAAAGCATTAAGTTGTTGTACATGAAGATACATGTAGCTCTGCTGATATTATGTGCATGTGTGTATTTGTACATATACATGTATAAAATGCAAATGCAAATGCAAAAAAAAAAAACATTTCATCTACAGCACATGATTGCATTAGAGAAACTCCAATCATCAAAATGGCAGAGGTTTCAGTCTTAATTGGTAAATAGCATGACGACATCAAACTGGAACAAGTTTTAATATGAAATACGAAAGCCACAAAAAAAAAATCGAACGAAGGCTTACAAGTAAATTTCCTACAAATGAGCACAACCCACGCATTTCTATAACCATGCATCCATTAAAATGCCAGTACGAGTAATATTCTTTCTTCAAAAATAATGGATTAAGAACAGTAAAATAAAATACACAAATATGATTTTTAGAAGGTGTAGCTCCAACAAAAGACATCATTTGCTTGGATCAGACCACTATCCTACATGTACAGGTAAACCAATGAAGATTTTTTTTTTTCAATTCTGATATTGTGGCATACTAGTTTTTCAATTGCAATAACTTAAAAAGATCTCATGAATATATTCACACATCTTTAAGACTCCCTATTATTGGATGCCCTATACTAACTACAGTGTTTCAAGACTTGTTCACATACATGTATATATATGCCATCGCAAACTGTGGCAGCTTTTTAAGCTCAATTTAAGCTTCCCAGGTGAAATCATCAGTCCCTAGCAATCTTGATAAAAGTCCTATCAGTGGAAATGAACTGCTATAGCTTGCTGGCGTGCTTTCATTGCCAATTGCAAAATCAGTCCACAAACTTTCAATAATGGTTCTGTGAATGAACATTATGTGAAAAGAAATGTTCTGGCCTGTTATGCATTTGACAGTTAATGGCCATGATATACACTGAATAAAGTTTTCTATACAAAAGACCCTATACAAAAACAAACAAATATACTGTGGAAGGAAACTATCCAAAGTGAAATAAGTATTTTCTCATACATGTATTAACCATGATTAGTCTTTTTAAAGAAATATTGGTGAAAGAATAATGGAATGTTTGAAGAAATTGAATGCATTCTATGAAAAAGTGATGATTTGAAAAACAGCACTTTGCACGGTTTTGCCCCATGCTAAATTACTCACCACTTTTTTTTTAAATTTTAATTTCATCATTTTGGTCTTCTTTCTGCTGATTTGAACTGATTTCCGTCAGTCCAGGGGGTGTTTCACAAAGAATCCGAGTTTAACTTATCTCTAAGTTGGACTTCAAAAATTATGGAAAGCCATTAGCATCATTGAAAATATTTGTAAATTTTTGTTTATAAGGCATAAAATGATGATCCAAATCATTCATGTTGTCTAATTATCATGGGATATTTAATGTTCTTGATGTGGAATTGATGAAAAGTCTAAAATACTTGAATTTCTGCTTTTGAATATATTTCAGTTTAAGACTCCAATGGCTGTCCATAATTTTTAAGTCCAACTTAGAGATAAGTTCAACTTAGGATCTTTGTGAAACACCCCCCAGATTCCTTTTCATTCCAAGACATATGCCTGAAAAATTCTGACTAGACGATCAAACTATTGGAAATGAAAGTGTATCTAGTCTGCCAGCATTATTCAGTATATTGTGCATACGAAAAACATTGTTTACTCTACGGTATATAGATGCAACACCTTTAAAGTTAAAAGTAAAAGTCAATGACCAAAGCATTAGACAATAAATCACCTTGGTCGTTTGATTTTAATTGCAATTAATTCAGCCCATACATGTCACGCTCTCCACTCCATGCACACCGACTTTCCGCGGCACTTAATCAATTTTTGAAATGTCACTTAAGTATAGATGCGCCTTGTGGTTTGCGGTCACTTGTAACGAGCTGACCGGCTAATACGGCTGGTTGCTAATCTATATACACAGGCTTGTAAACACTCGCAAATTGCAGGGCATAAATTATGCACATTTATGCCCTGCATATTGACTGCATATTGATACATGTTCGTGCAGAGCTTAACAGGCTGATGCTAGGCCTTCAGACCGCTTCACGGCAAGCTGAGCTCTCTATTTCATCAAGAGATGTGTGCTTGATTACAGAAAAAGACAAGTTTCAATGAAAGCAAAATTCATCAGCTTTCTCATTCCTTTTGTCCTGAGAAAGAAAATCATACTAAAATTCTCCTAAGAAAAAAGATTGCTCTTGAAGTACTCTTAATATTCTAATGGGACAAGAAATTAAATAGTTTGCATCTATGCTTCAATAGATCAAGTTCTGATGCCACAGGTTTATGTAGTTCCACGTTTCCACATCTGTATCTATTGCCCTCCATACTTTGTATTTTGTCAGCTAGATTGAGTAAATTTATCATGAATTTTGACGATTCCAAAACTTCATAATACGTGGTTGTTCCTATTTACTGCATAATCTACCATTAAGAATGACTTGAGCAATTTCACTCACAATGAAACTACATAGCCTGTACTCAACATTATTTCTACACAATATTCAATGTATTTATCAAATGATCAAACTGATAATTACTGATTACAATAACCATACCTGTTATAGGTTTTTTTTTAATGTCATTTCCTTTGGTTCTCCTCATCTTTAAAACACTCTCCATCATAGCATTCAATTATTTTCTCAACCATAGCAATTTGATCACGTCAAAGATCACGTCAACCAAATCGTTTGTTGACTGATGTGTAAGGTGCACTGTACCATTAAGTACTTTTTCTATGATAGGTAAATGACATCTACATGTAATTTTTTTTAAGGGGGGAATCGTGTGAATTAAATGTACATGCTCTATATGGGGGGGAAAAAACTGTTGATGAGGACAAGGGTGTCTTAAGTCTTTTTGAATGGGGGAAGGGGGTTGGCTAATGAAAAATGCTGACTATTAAGCTGAAAATTCTAACAATAAAAAAAATTCTAGAGAGTCATATATTCTTGCAATTTGCAATCAACCTACAGTTTCCACTACCGTATACAAAAATAAGTGGGTGGTGGGAGGGTTGTCATATCCCCCGCCCCTCCCCCTGTTGCTCCAAGATGTCTAGGAAAAACAGTTAACGAATGGCTGCATGAAACTCGAGACTCGCATATAAACATAATGTGGTAAACCACCTAAACATACCACTGCGATACAAAAAAAAAAATGATATAATCATGGTGTGCTTCATTTTCCCATTACTTTAACACACAAATCCATGAAAGAGAGTACTATCTTTGTCGCATGGAGGTACTATTTTCCATCCAGACTTGTAATTCATTTAAAAGTGAAATGGTTTCTATTTCACCATAGCACTCTTTCAAAGTCAGTTAATTCATGCGTGAGCAGAGCTATACACTCTAATGACGTTAATGTATGAAACTGCACACAGTAATGTTCATCAAGGTGCAAAAATTCATATCGAATCAAATCATGCTTAATTACGTTAGTCTCTACGATTTACCTATGCTGGCTTCTTTGGAACAAAGAAGGCTTTCAAAAATTAAAATAATTCGATATTCCAGGCCCTAGNGTCTGCGGCAGACCTAATTTGCATGTGAAAAAGATGACTGTCTGCGGCAGGTCTGCTGCAGATCTGCGGCAAGTCTGCCGCAGGAGTATGCGGCAGGCTCATTTCTTTCCTATGGGATAGATTCTGGTCTGAAGTTAATTTTAGATATTTCAACTTCAATAAACTTTAATAGAACTAATATTTACATATGCTCATTTAAATTCCACATTTAAATGAATAATAAAATTGAGACACGTTTTCAGAATCAAATACATACCCAGTATATCAACCTTGATATTAAAATTGAAAACAAATTCTCTAAACATGCCCTATTTTTTAATTTTATTTTTACTATCGCAGCTTTTATTTTGAATCCTAAAATATATATCATCTGTGACGGAGGCCAGAAAGGCATCATCTATTTGACTATTGAAGTATATGGAATAATGCCCTTCTAGCTCATAACAGATACATTTGGCACTAAATTAGGCAATTAGCATTTAAAGCCCCTCTAAAGTGTTGGGAGCCCCAAAATTGCAAAATTGAGAAATTTTACTTAAATTGTATCATATTTGCAGGAGGGTGTCATTTAAGACCACATTTCTGCAAAGATTTCCCCCCAAAGATGTGTTTGAAGACAAATATTAATAAAAGTATACATTATTGGGGTTTTCTGTTGTCCAGAGAAAACTACATTTTGTATTCCTTCATCAATATTCAACTTTTAACACATTTGCATTTTGAAAATCCTTGCAGAATTGTATCTAAAATGACATCCTCTTTCACAAGTATGATACAATTCAAGTGAAATTTGTATTCCTTCATCAATATTCAACTTTAAACACATTTGCATTTTGAAAATCCTTGCAGAATTGTATCTAAAAGGACATCCTCTTTCACAAGTATGATACAATTCAAGCGAAATTTTGCCATCAAATTTTTGGGGCTCACAACACTTAGAGGTGCTTTAAAAAGGGATAAAATATATCAAATTAAAAACGGCATCTGTCATCAATGTCAAGATCACATTGTTTCTCTATCCACAGACAAAAAATTGATTAACCAGGCCATGGCCCTTCTGTGAACTTAATGGCGCTATATATCACGGACAGCTTTTAAGACTCTGTGACCCTTGAAATGTATACTTTAATCCTATGATGATAAACATTGGGCTACTGTCCATCATATCTTATAAGGTAATGAGGCTGCAAATCCCGCGAGGTCTTCACTTGGAATATCTTGAGGATGGGCTGCAGTAGGTTAAACCCGCTATCACAACACGGCTATAAATATTCATTAGAGGCAAGTCACGTCAATACAATCGATAGGCAGAGGCGAAGGCTTTCTGCACTGTACCTAAATTGGTTGGAGAGCGGGAGTAGCTAGACGGAGGCGGGCGGACGGACGTCCTTGTGGAAGGCCAGCCACCGTGCATATGGAGTTTGGATGGGGTGTTTGGAGAGAGGGAAACGGGACGGGGAGATGCTGTTATGAAATATCATGTGCAAGGGACAAGATCACGATTTAATTAAGGATGAAAATTCAATAATACCATTTCTTTTCGATCGAAATCTATTTTCCACTGTTCCATGATGACTCCAGCTTGTTTTGTCCTCTTTTACTCTCTTTCTCGGTCCTTTCTCTCTTCCTCTCTTGCTCATTCTTTCTTTTTTCTCCTCTTCTTACATTTGATTTCTCTCTCTCTCTATCTCTCTCTCTTCTCCTACTCTCAGGAAATCCCCTAGCCTTTCTTCTCATCTCATCTTTCATCTCTCCCCTCTCTCTTTCACTCCCTGTCCATCTCCCAACCCCCTCCCATTCTCTCTCTCCCCCTCTCTCTTTCTGTCTATCAACTTACAAAGGATTCATCAGCACATGAGTGCACAACAAACACAATAATCAAATCAAATAATTCACTTATCCTCCTTTAGTTTTAATCTAATTTAATTACACCATTCCCAGTCTACACAAATTATATCTATTTGCTTTCAAGAATTTCCCTGTACCCTGTCCATTAGTGCTCAAGTGATGCTAGAGAATAATAATCTATTTGACAAATAATGATAGCATGACCATGATATTTCATAAGGCCCTGTTCATATGTGGCATGGTAATCCAACTCAAGAAAAAAATGTTACAGCTTTAAAATAAATGTCATAAACATAGTGCTCTTCACATTTCAGTATCTCACAGCAACAGATAAGCGAGTATGTGGAGTGGACTTGCTATGCACACTTACATCGACCTTTTTCACGAGTTGCTATTCATTTACACGTCAAAAGCTTCAGATTTTGCAGTGCAGCATTTTGTTGTGCAGCTTATACATGTATCTCCACGTGTGACCGAGGCTTGAGTCATGTTATACGTCTAAACTCTAAGTGCTACTTGTCTCAAGGTTTGCCAACTGTTTTTATTCCTTGATGTGCATGCCTGGGAGGCAGACATGCATTGAAAAAAATGTCATCTCTCTGGTTTGGATTTACGTCCGATCCACTCTACGGGCCATGAAAAGCCGCAAATGGAATTTGTCCGAGAGCCTTCTAAGCCCAAAGAATCGCGAGAAGTGACAAAGGCCGTGGAGAATACGAGACGCGATGCATTTGATCATGGGCAGGTAATTGCTTCACCTACTGGTTTTCACAACATACGCTGCTAAAGCAAATGTTTCTGTAAGCTCCAACAAGCTCTTATCATGAATAGTCAAGAACCTCGAATCTCTGCAGCATATATTTCCAGAATGTGCATCACAAACCTAATTATACACGTACCTACCTTCCATTTTGCTTTTAGTGCACGCTAGTTGTAAAAGTGAAATCTTGAAGGTGACGACATTTGATTACATTTTCAGTCAAACCAAGAAAGGAACTTCATTCCTCATTTTTCAGTTCTCAGACTTCAATTGTAAGATGTGTTCCATGAAACATTAGCAATATATTACATCAAAAACTCCTTCTAACTTAATAATTTGTACCACAAAAAGCATGAGGCCAGGAGGATATTTCTGCTAGGACCTAAAAGGGCATTGAGTCATATATTTTCATCACAGAGTCAATGCCCTTTTCGCTCTCAAACTGAAGATCTCAAGTTGCTAATTTGTGATTCTGTATTAAATGCATTTTAAAACGATACCAAATGAGAAAAAAAATCTGTCGCCATTGCTAATAATTAAGATTCCTGATTGCTTGATGATATTTTCAGATATCAGATGCATGGAAAACACAGCCATATACCTATCCGCTAATACATGTAGCCACATATTGCTGCCCTTTAACATCAGATAGCCTAAGCATTAGTGAGACTTCACAACACGCCGGAGACAGCCCCTCTGCCGAACATGCCTAACTCGTTGTACTTCACACTGAAATTATGTGTCGAGATGGCTGAGATCTTGATTAAAAAACAGTTTGACCTAAGGGAGGACTCGCTAAATTGCAGCATATCTGCAGTACCCTGAGCTGAATAATATTGATAGGTCGCCACTCACCTGGTATAGGGAGAGAGACAGAAGGTGAACGACCCCGGTCTAAAAAAAAAGAGCTTCGATAGGGAGAGAGGAAGTGGGACTGATTTCATGTGTTAAGAAAATTTGTTGGGGCTTTTGATGTGGACAAAGTTCTCGCAAGTGTCCATCTTAATACCACCTCATTTGTTTATCATACAGAGAAAATTAATAGAAAAAAAAAGAGAATAGTAATAATATATCAACATAGGGGAAACTATGATAGCATTTTCATTGACACATCTCATTCTCATCTACATGTATTATTAAAACATCTTGGTATTCTGAATCATTTTAAATAAATGTGACAAATGCACTATTCATAAATTGAATACTGTATATTATGCCATCATTTCTGAAAAGTCATATAACACCTCAATATTGCATCATCAGTGTCATGTCATGTGACAAATCATTTGACAAAATAGTTTATCAGCTTCAAAATTAAAGCTCCAACTCTCATAATAATAACATATTTCTTCTTTAAATGAAGGAAGAGGTAGTGGGTTGGAGGGAAGAGGGCGAAGATCACATTCCCTTGCATGATACACTGCACAACACCACACACCCTGATATAACAACTATATGCCTCTCTAACAATACTGACTGGGTTATGTGACAGATCACATGACAGGATAAGAGGTGAACAGCCTTCCCTCATCAGCCAGATGAGGGCGCATTAATATCAAACTATATGACACATCATTCCTCGAAGGGTCGATGTAAACGAGCCCCTTGGGGGATGCTCAGACAAGATATATGAGATACCTGTGATGAATGATATTGCCTGACGAGAGCCAAAAGGGCGTTAAGAAGAATGGTATTGTCTCCTGAGAGCAAGAAGGGCGTTAGCTACATGTAAGAAGATGATATTGTAGCCAAGGATGAGTGTTAACCCTTACAATGTTATGAGGATGCACAAGTGTGTGTATGATGCATAGCCATCGAAATGATGTACATGTAAACGAGCCCCTTGGGGGGGATTCTCAGACAAGAAGTATGAGATACCTGCGATGAATGATATTGCATGTCAAGTGCAAAAAAGGCATTAACTTGAATGCTTCCATCTCCTGAGAGCAAGAAGGACGTTAGCTCCATGTAAGAAGATGGTATCACAGCAAAGGATGGGTGTTAACCCTTGCAGTATTATGAAGATACACAGGTGTGTGTATGATGCATATACATGTAGCCATCCAAATGATGTACATGTAAACAAGTCCCTGGAGGGATTTTCAGACAAGGTTTATAAGATATTCGTCATGAATGATATCGTCTAATGAGAGTCAGAAGAGCGTAGCCGAGGATGGGTGTTGACCCATACAGTTTTATGAGGATGCACAGGTGTGTGTATGATGCACAGACATCCAAATGACCAACAATGAGATGCATATATCATCCAACGTACATGAACTTTCCTTTTATTTCATAAACAAAAATGACTTTGCATGATCCCTGGTTTACTTAAAACATCATTTATAATTGCAAGCAGTATCATAATTGGTGATTGATATGTAAAAAAATAATTTCCTGATGGTATAAAAAGCAAACATCTTTTTTCTTTTATTGCAAACATATTTTCTAATCTATCATAGGTAGATATGAAGCTTAAGACACCCTCGGAAAGATTGATGGTTTATACCGGTAATTCATTTCTAAAACTTTCATAAGTTTCCCAGTATATAATAAAGTAGAAAATAAGTTCACCGGCCACATTGTAATGGGTAAATACATGAAATGCTTTTTCAGTATATTAGGTGAATGAGTCAGGCATGGATGTCATCTCACTGCGTGGGTATGTATACATGTAGGTTGGTGGACACAGGTCTCAATTACTTGTGTGTTGTCATAGAAGTTGGCTAGAGAGATATCAATGGTCTTTATAGGCAGGTGGTCTTTCATATGCAAGTTGATTTCATCCATGTTCCAATAGAAATTTTGTTAAGGGGACGCAGATTATAGATTATAGATTTTTTTCATGAAAGTTTATTTCAAGCATGTTTCAATAGAGTCCGATGTTCAACAGAAACAAAAGCATGGTCTTTAAAGACAGGTGGACACTACATTAGGTTCGACTGGTACTGAAAACATATCAAACTGACTAGTTAATTTCACATCTTTACATTTGTCTATCTGCACATCTTCAGAGCCTACAATTGATTGAGATAATATGCCTTGCTTACATCTCCTCAAAGAACTCAAGGGAAATCAGCACAGTACAAGAGCCTGACGTTTAAAGAATTGTTTGCTCGCTATTTTCTCGCTCCTTCCGCTCTGTCCAAGATCTTAACACAGTCTTCTTGGAAATCGTGTGTCGAATTGAGCAACTAATATGGGACAACAATTCTTAGCCCGAGGTGCTTTCTTTACTACCGTAACATTTTCAATTGATTCTTTAAACGTCGCTATAAAATAATCTAACGAATCACACCACATAAACAGCTCAATTGAACAATTAATTCATCAAAAAATAAAGGTTTGCATGATCAATAGTATGAGTGGGATGCAGATATGTTCCAGGTCGACCATATGAACCAGACTATTGCCGCGAGGGGTTATACTATTGCGATGATACCCGGGTTAATTCCATTTACACGACAGGTAGGATATCGGGCACGAGGGGTATCTGCGGAAGACCGTATTTGTCTGAGACTGTCACCATGCTAGAGGCTAAGTATCACCGCCGTGCTCCAAGGGCCATGGCGTTCCATGCGTCGGGGGTTTCTTCCTCACCGCTTTGGTAAATAATCATGTCGTGTGAGGCTTCAAGATGTATCGTTTTCACCTCTCCAGCTCCGGCGTGTGCAAACACGGGCAGGTGATTAAAGCGACGAGTCATCGGGGGTAAATACGGGGCTACTTTGGCTTCAGCGGGAGCCGTGGATACTTCAGACTACCTGTCAAGTTTCCTTGAGCCTCGCTGAAATGGTAACATTGCAGAGCACAAGCAAAAGTAGCATTACCTCAAATCAAACTCCTTGGTACATCTGGCATACACAATGCAAACTAGGTTATCCAGTACAAATGTGTTGAATATAATCTGTGATTTAATTATGCAGTGTGACATAGCAAGTCAAAGCACCAAATCTATGCACTCTCTGCCCTTTTATTCACTATCAATCAGGGTTTATTCATATTTCTATGACATATCCTAATACGTGTACTTGCAGGTCACCTGTATTTAACATTGGAATATTGTAAAGTGAAAATTAGGATATTCCATGTGTACATGTACACTGGATTTTTTTCTTCTAAAGAATCAGTTTCTTATTTGAATGCCTTCATTACTGATTTTGTTGTAGGTATAGGGCTTCTTAATGCAAACAAATGACTTCATGACAATATGTATCTTGAAACGCAGCGCGCGTAACAGCTGCACTGCTAAAGCCAGGGTAATTATTCTGCATTATTGTAGAGCGCTTAGAGACTTCTGACAAAGTAAGTGTTAGGCGCTATACAAGCACTGTAATTATTATTATTATCCTTTTCTTGTGTACTTCTTACCAGAGCACTTGTCAACAGAGCAAATATTGGATCACCAACTCGGTGACCTGACCTCTACTATCTCCAATCAAATAATGAAAAGATCTGGATTATCGTAAGGCAGACGAATAACTCGCATCTGTGCCAATGCTACATGTAGCTGTATTTTACATTGCTCTACTCCCAGATGAGGAAGGTAACATAAAATGCAGTTCGATCTATGAATACCGCACTGGAAAAGACTTTGGGGAGGATCAATTATCTTCCATTACATGTACATAGACACAGATTTGGTCATAGATCAAGCTTCCGTAGTTTCGTTAACAGAGCATGAACACTCCATTTATTTTCTAAAATGGAATTGACCTTCTTATTCTAATTTATACCGCTCCCTGACCTCTGTAACCTCCAATCCAATAATAAAAAGATCTGGATTATTGAGTGGCAGGCAGGCGAAAAACACTCGCATCCGTGCCAATGCTAGCTGCATTTCATAGTGCTCAGATACGAAGATGGTAATATTAGATGAAGTTTGATCCATGCATACCGCACGCACAATCCTACAAATCTGGATCGCATATGGATTAGACGGTGAGAATCAATAGCACTTAAATCCAAAGAAAAATGGACTTTAGGGTAGATTTAGCAGATCGCATCTCTTTTCTCAATTTCACTACTTTCCCTCAGCTCATTCATCTCACGATGTAAAAATTTCATGGCCATTTTTGCAAAATTCAGTTCTGTCATTCATGCACATTGCCGCATGAAATCTTCCATGAATCACGACCAATGGCAAAATATGATTAATATCGGTGCGTGGGATAGTTTCTGGTTTGGGATCTTTCCATTTCATTTTCCATGTCTGTAAAACTCTGTATCTTCTTCTCACATCCCACAATAATGACACTCACATTACGCGCGTCTTCATCATCTCGAGATTGCCAAATAGCTTGCTATTTCTGATTTGGAAAGTAATCCAGAAGTAACAAATCGCGTCTTCACTATCTCGAGATTCCACCTCAAAACTTGAAACTTGACCTTGAGAAATTAGCTAGAGATATTTTGCTTACCGTTAGCGCGTATTGCGAATGTTCTGTCTACTGAAGACGCACAGGACAAATATATAGCTGGATATTTTGCCAAATAGTGGGATATTTTGCAAACTATCCCAAGATATCTTGGGATGACAATCCTGACCAAATATCCTTCTACATTGCTACTTCGGTCTGATGAGGACGCAAATTAGCTGGATATTTGGCAATCTCCAGATAGTGAAGACAGGCCTAGACCCATTGTATTTTTAGATCAATACCGTTATACCACATACCAGATGGGAGAGTATCATCTCTCTATCTGTCTGCACATACATGTATACATGTACCTCATTAATCCATCCCGCTTTGTTTCTATCTTTCTCTGCCTGTTTCTCTGTCTGTCTGTATGTCTGTCTATCTCTCTCCTTCTTTGTTTCTCACTGTCTCTCTCTGTCTGATTCTCTCTCTCTTCCTCTCTTTAATTCTTCTCTCTATGTTTCCATCTCTATATTTCCATCTCTCTCTTAATATATCTCTTTCCCCGTCCCTCCCTCTTTTCTCCCTCTTTCTGTCTGTCTGTATCTATCTCTTTCTCTACTCTCTCTATTCATATCTCTCTCCTTCCCTCTTCTTTCACTAACTCTATATCTCACTTTCCCTCTTTCTCTGTCCATATATTTCCACCCCACCTCTCTCCTTGTCTGTCTGTCTCCCTCCCTCCCTGCCTCCCTGCCTCCCTCCATCTCTCCAACCCACCCTCTCTCTCTCTCCCTCTCTCTCTCCCAACTTTAATGGAGATGAACTTGAGCAGTAGGCCACAAATGGGCTTATTGATTGATGAATGTCAACATACCCAGATAGTCTTTCTGTAATGACACCCTATAACAGATGGCCCGGTCAACCGGAGTGTCTTTTTATGCATGCGCATCTCTCTCCCTACTTAAATCACCTAGCCAGAGATGATCGTGCCTCGTTAAATTGTCACTGGTTTCCCCGCATGAAAAATATATACGGTAGACTTGAGGTTTTCGTCATGTTCACCTATATTTCCTGTCACTTCATTACCTTGTCATAACACTATTATTTTTCTTAATGTTTAGCTGATTTAGCACCCTTTATATATCTGCTCTAGTCGGCACCAAATATTGCTTGTCTCACTATCCAGGCCTACATGTATATATTTTCATATCGATTTCAGTTCCTTACCCCTATTTTGTTTTAGTTCTACTTTCATCTTCATCACTCTCGAACACATTTGCCTGCATTCCATACATGTATGTCCCTCTTCATGAGATCAAGCTTTCTATTCATTCCTATTTCATTCTCTCCGTCTGTATCTCTCTCTCTCTCTCTCTCTCTTCCCCTTTTTCTTCTTTCTCTCTCTCTCTCTCTCTTCCTCTTTCTCTCTCTCTCTTCCCCTTTTTCTTCTCTCTCTCTCTCTCTCTCTCTTTCTTTCTCTCTCTCTCTCTCTAAACTTGAGCTTCATACTGGAAATGAGCTTATTGATTGATGAAAGTCATCTTGCCAATAGTCTCTCTACATGTACGTGCACATAAACAGATGGCAGACACTCAGCAGGACTATTTTAGGCAAAAATCAACCCCTAAGTTCAAATGTAGTGCACATCGTATGGCCAACATTTCCATGAAATTCTGCTTTGTGATAAAACCCACTTTCTTTCTTTTTTTTTCTAGCATCTCTTGCCTACTCAGTATACTCTAAAATGCACTTCCTGTGTTAATCCTTGATCATTCATGAATAATTCAAAACAAAGTGTAAGCATCTTTGCAGAATGTACACTACCTCAAAACGAGATTATGCCCATCTTTGAATGTCCCCAAAGCACTAACATGTAGATGAAGTTCAAAAAGTTTCATAAAGCGATCTGAAATAAGCATACTACTAATGCACACCTGCATTTAACTTGTTTATTTGCTTCTTTATCTTTCTCAAAGAATAGGTTCAATAAATATCTTCTACTTTAATATGTTGACATTTCCTCTAAAGTGATAATGCAAAAAAAGTGACTTTGGTCTAGTAGTTCAAACTCTCATTAAAATCAGAAATGGCTCATTAGATGTTGCATTATGGGTTAATCCTATTATTGTTGCCAAGTGTTTTTGTGACAATCGGCACTTTCGACAAATAAAAAGGTTAATCAAAATATAAATATATAAATAATAATAAAATTAATAACTATAATATGTTTTATTTACCCAGGGTAGGCCCATTGGTAATAATACTGTTCTCCCTTATGTTCTTTAAAAACAACAAAAAATCTCCCAGAAACATAATACAAGCAATCCCTAAAGTAAGCACAGTACATGTATGTCTGCATACAAAGAACGATCACAACAACCAACAATCAGACTGACAAAAATACTTCATGCCTTTCCGCCAAATAAAAATGAAATACTTCATACCGGGTAATTGTCAAATACCTCCCGCTCGCCCCCAGGCTCTCCTCATTAGCATGCATGTTACACACACCTGACAATCAAGCTTTCGCTCACATTTCCCATTGCATCACAAGTTTATTCCCTGTATCTTGGAATGCATCCTCCAATGTGTTTTCATCATTTTTTATGTGTTCTCCATTTCGGAATATATCAGTGTGATGTCCACTATGCACAATGATATCTTCTATAATTTTGGGATATATCATCAGTTTTTCATAGTAAAATATTTTTTTCTCTCAAGTTTGTCACTTGTAATGCGATTCTTATATTAAAAAAGAGGTGGTATGATTAAATTTGATTCAATACACAATTACACACTGTATAGTTGTCAGCATGAAAGACACAAATTTGGTCAAATATTCCTGTTTTTTTAGTATTATGATTAGAGAAGAAACAATACATTATCACAGAGAAGTTAACAAATTGGATGATATATGGACTGAAATATATATGTTTAACTGCAGTCAAAGAAACTGAATAACTTCATTATCAGAATTTCAAGTAATGTACAGTACATCCTCCTGGCGTTTATCCTTTAGCACCCTTGTACAAAGCATATATTATGCATATTATGTACCAGGTATATATTACCTGTTTCTCACCTGTACTTGTGTATTTTCATTTCTTCACCCGAACACATACCCTAGCTGCGGCCTGCACTATTGAAAACCTGATTGAAACCAACACAATAAATTGATTTGAATTGAATTAGAAATTAGGCAGACACCTCCAACAATTGAATTACGCAATTTGCCAATCCAAAAAGGGCAATCCTTTCATGCTGCGCTCACCCTAAACAAACTTGACAAACAAGCACTCTGATTCAATTGATATATTTCCAATTGGAACGACCTTGAGTGCTGTTCTACGATTTAACCACGGACAAAAAGCCTTTTAAGTCCTTACATCTAGAGATAATACATCACAGAAGACACATAACTGTATGTGTTTCTGCTCAATTAAACATCCTCAAGAAAAAATCATGTACATGGCAAATTTGGGTTAATTTGGAAAGAAATTTGATTCCCACGCATAGCACTAACAGGTAAGAATACAAAGCCTTATCCACTTGAATGTACATGTATGTATCATCTGTTGAGTGTCATAAGAAAACTAATATCAATATCTGTTCACACAAGTCTTAATGCTCTCCTAGTTGGGTTGTTTTAGGTGACTGATGGCTTTAAATCCTCTCTGAGGGACTTGGTAATACACATTAATGCCTCACTAAAGGGCAATAGGGAGTCAAATTGGTGTCGAACCTGGGACCTCCCAGTTACAAGACCACCACTCTATACCACTAAAACCATCGTGCCTCACTTCTGGCGCTCCCAACATATGACATCATCTGTTGAGAGCCAGAAAGTTCCTTAATTACTTCAAAAGGGCCTACATCTACATGTATTTTTTTTTCTTCAAAGAGTTGGTTCCAAAAGGAAACTTCAGAGGCTTCAGATTTGGAGGCTTGTCTGATTAATTGAAAATACTAAAAAATATGAGATGGCCTTCATTTTTCAATTTTTACCCATTAAAAAGAAAAAAAAGGCTCTTTTGCAAACTATATGAAACTCCCTCCCCCTCATCTTCATCTTTTCCTCCCACTCCCCTCTGTCATCTTTACCTAAGTGGCTTTTATCTGAAGAAGCCTCTCTGTGTAGAGGACTTCATGCAATTTCTTCAAATAACAACAGCACTCCATTTTCACTTTTCTCTCTTTTCAAGTCCTTACCTTTTACATGATCTCAATCTCAAAATGCCTCTTACCACATGCAAGTGGTCTCTGTAGACTTTCAAGAAACACCATTATCCCACTATCTCCTGTCTCCCCCCCCCCCCATCACTTGCTTTTCATTTTCTCTCCTTCAATTTTTCAGCACTGTCTACATGTACTGACAGAGAAGGGTTTCATTTTCTCTGGTATAAAATCAAGCATGGTCTATTGAGAGCCAGAAAGGCATTAGAACTGTCTTAAAGGATATGCATGTATGCCCTTTGGGCTCACAGAATATGATATATTATACCCTGCTGTTGCCGCAGACTCTATACTTTTCTCTTCAGTTTGTCACGGCAAGATAAAGAAAAAAACTTTGATTAATCATTATCCTTCCTTTAAGCAATAAATTCTAATTGGATAAAGATGGTCTAATCCTTCTTATCCCTTCCATTTTCAGATTGTATCTTTACATGTACTTCCACTACTTTTATTACATGTACTTTTTCCTATTTTTATATATGTCCCTATCCAGCCTGTTCACCTTTTCCTCCCTCCCTTTTCTCCCTCCACTCCCACATCTTCCCTCCTTGAACTCTTTTCCATCCCCTCCCTCTCCTTCCTCTTTTCTCTCTTCTACCAACCCTCCTTCTTTTTTATCCTTCCTTTTCTCCCTCCTCTCTCTCTCTCTCTCTCTCTTCTCCCTCTCCTTCCTACCCTCTCTCTTCTCTCTCTCCTCCCTCCAATCTCTCTTCTCCCTCCCCTCTCTCTTCTCCCTCTTCTCCCTTCCATTTCTCTTCTCCCTCCCATCTCTCTTCTCCCTCCCCTCTCTCTTCATCCTCCCATCTCTCTTCTCCCTCCCCTCTCTCTTCTCCCTCCTCTCCCTCTTCTCCCTCCCCTCCCTTCACCCCCTCTCCTCTTTCTTCTCCCTCCCCTCTTTCTTCTCCCACCCACATCTTCCCTCCTCTAAAATGTCTTCCCTCCCCTACCTTCCCTCTTTTCCCTCCACTCCCATCTCCCCACCCCTCCGATTAACCTCTTCATTCTATTTGAAGAGCTGTCTCACTGCCCTCAATCCATCTTCAATGATGTAAATGACCTCAATATGAACCAACCTTCTACATGTAAGACTACAGCTGCCCGTAGGCTTGCATTCCCTTTCTCCTTTCAACAGGCTACCTTCCTCATCCTTCATTTTCTCTACTCATCCTCACCCATTTTATCTCGGCAGTCATGATCCGTCATAAGTCACCCTACTTTGCATTAGGTAAATCCTTCCTTTTTCACGTTCATAGACTTCCTGAAAACATATCAGTTATTTCTTCTTTTTTTCACGTTCACAGCTTCTTGAAACAAATTCCTGTAAAAGGTCAGTTCTTCTTTCTTTTTTCCACTTCCTTACCTGCTCTCTGCACATTCTCTTTGCAAGGAGCCCACTTGACCTTTGACGCCCTCTCTACATGTACATACATTCATGTACACAACCGTTGTATATGCCTTCCTGCAGCTCCAACATTAATTTGTTCCAATGAAAACTGACCCAGGCATTATGTATTATGGATAAGGGTTTTGAACTGATTTAGGTTTAATGTTAGAGTTAAGATTAGGTTCAGGTACTGACTAAAGAGCAATTGTCATCAGAACTCATTATCAGTTGTAAACCTGAAGGGCATCAAGTCCAATACTTTCACACAGACTTAACACCCATCTTCCAGGTATCATCAACAGAGCTTTGTGCACTTTATCTCATTTACATCATTCATCCCTTTCTCCTCCTCCGTCTTTTTAGGGGGAGTGCAACTTAACGCACTGGCCTGCCTGCCATGACCTGTTTACAGGTAAACTGGGATGCAGCATCTACCCACTAATGGGATGGCAAACGGGAAGCCTCCCAGAAATGTCACCCAACAATACTGCAATCAGACACCAGACCTCTCATGAATCCCAACGTTTCATCCAATGAAATCCCCCATAAAGCGGGGAGCTACCATCCAGCCTCTTGAGACAACCCTACCAACCTGAAGATCTTCAGATACGCCTAAATCGGCTTTACAATCAGGAGGAGGAGGAGAAGGGGAGGAGGAGAAGGAGGAGAAGGGGGAGAAAGGAAGGAGGTAAAAGAGAGGGAGGACGAGAAGACAGTAGAGGGCAAGAGGATTCATGGTAAGGAGGAGGAGGAAGGAGGATGGCAGAGGAGAAGGAAAGAGGATGGAAGACGATGTGAAGGAAGGAGGCCAGAAGAGGATGAGAAGGAAGGAGGACAAAGGAGGAAGGAGGACAGAAGAAAAGATGGAAGGAGGCAAGCAGGAGGAGGGAGTAGAAAAGGAGGAAGATGGAAATGAGAAAAGCATAATGAGGAGGAAGAGAAGATGGTCGAGAAAGTGGAGGAGAAGGTGGGGTAGGCAAATGAAAGTTCAGCCCACTCAATCTTTGTTAACCACAGAAGCATCACCTCTAAACAAATACGACAATAGAAATGATAATAGATAGAGATCATCAATCTGTTAATCTTTAAATATTGTTACCTATCTCTGCAGACATCAAAGTGCTTGTTTTACTGACAAATACATTAGCTGTCTGGGGATTTACTGTGGTAAACATGAGATTTTATTGTATTTGTTCATTTGCTTGTTTTTCAGAGATATTTATTATTCTTAACAAGCTTTAACAGAGATATCAGAGATATCCAGATAGACAAATCAGCCAAAACAGAGAGACTATATTTCATTGTGTCATGACTATCTTGTGAGAGTTTGTTTTGAACGTTGCTCCTACAGGACTCTTTAGCTACGGTACATTTCAATTTGAACCAACACAGGGTCGCATGTTTTCTTGATTGTTTTAAAGGAAAGATGATAATTGGACCTGAAAAGAAGTATTTGAACGCTGTTTTCTAGCTTATCAGTATGCTACATGAAGCTGCAAGGCTCTGACCTGCACGTTGTATTTTGTTGATAGTTATCTCACACAAGCTGCATTGTACAGTGTAGTTGCAGTCCAAATCAAATCATATCAAATCTATCAAATCTATGCCATCAAGTTGTAAGATTCACTAATGTCCTTTCTGCCTTTACCCTTCTTGGAGACCTTTTGCAGGGTCCACACCAGGGACCCGTTTCACAAAGCTTTTTTTCATTGACAAGTGACAAAAATCAGTGACTATTAAGTCTACTGATAACCAATCAGAAGCAAGGATTTCGTTAGCTTAGAACAAAGATTGTCATTTGTCACTGGTGACAAGTTTTGTGAAATGGGTCCCAGGACATCGTGCACCTGCCATACAATTATAAAAATATCTACGTTCACACAGAACTGTAGCAGTTTTTTACTTAAGTTTGTAAAACTTCGAAATGCGATTAGATATTGCTCATAACTTTAATTTGCTAATGGTTTATAACTACAAGTAAAATTTAAAGTTTCATAACCACAAATGCGTCCGCACAGGCCCTAACCAACCTAAACCTTAAGTTAATGGACTGCCATTAGGACCTTACTAATGTTAGCCAACTACCCATTCAAAGAGAGTGATATACTGTTATCTGCAGGGTTTGTAATATGTATCTCCACTTTATCTAGATAAAATGCTTACACGGGTGTACTATTTCCACTTACGTGTGATTAAAATCATTTAAAACCTTTTAATGGTCCATTAAACTGTACAAGAGTTGAATGTCCACACAAATGCCAAAACCTGAGTATCATGTTACCTACATGTAAATGAGCCCTACATGTACATGAGTAGTAGAAGCCGAGTTGGAAAGAAAACTGTCTGAAAATGGAAGACTACTGCCTTATACCATGTCATGAACCCATTTGCCATTTATTGAAAGCTGGGGGTATTGCCATGGCAATTTCAGAAAATGGCTGAAATTGATCCTCCAAATTCCTAAGGCAGAATAGCACAGATCTTGTAATACCATATAATGGCATTACAAAATCCAATCTCGGTGGAGACAGCATCTCAACATTGCATGGATTTAATCCTGCCGCTTTTTTGGCTGTCATACGCTGGTATTATATTGCTGAAGAAGATGAAGAACAACACCACAAGTCTAATTAACCAAACATGGAAAAAAACTGTGGTTTATGATGTTTGCACAAAATAACAAAAGAATAGCACTCATGTAACAGATAAAATGTAAAGCAAATGACTTACAAATATACATGTTTGTTTTGATCTGTCAATGTATGCTTGATTAAAGTGGGAAAATGTAAAAGCTAAAGATATATATTGTACAAGTCAGTATCCATAACTGAGTGAAATCATAGAAGCCTGTTTTGCTGATTTTAGATTTCACGTCATAAATGCATAGAAAACTCTTTGAAAATGTTCAAACACACACAGAAATATGTCTCCGCAAAATAGTAAATAAAACAAATATTGGCAGATACTGGGGGATCTGAGGCACAGCCCACCTCCCCCTCACCCCAAACCCACTCTCTGGCATACCATATGGAAAATAAAAATGTGCTTAAAAAATTGTTCCCCCACTCCTAAAAGGTTAGGTGAGGAAAAAAAGGCCCCACAATTGTGATAACATTAGGTCTTTTGTTTTGTTTAAATTTTCTTCTTTGTTTTGTTTTGTTTTTGTTTTGTTAGCTCGTCTGTTTTTTATTGCTTTGCTCTTTTATTATTTGTTTTTGTTTTTTGCTTGTCACATATTTTTGGGGTTACATGAATCATAAATGAGTCATGATAATACTTTGGTTTTTATTACTATTTTCAATTATATAACTACTTCAATTAATTTTGAAAGGAACTCCGTCACCTTGATGCTGTGATTAAAGCAACCATACACCATAGGCCTAGAAATAGGTTGCATAATATATAATACTTGTCATTTTGACACTAGTTGAAATTCAATATTGTGGAAAGACAGAAAGCCAGATGGAGAATGAAAGTGTTCAAGGTTTGCAATTATGAACCAAAATGACTTCCATTTCATAGTAATAACTGCATTGAGAAGGTCAAGGACAAAATTCATTTCACGAGCTGCAATCACGATGAAAAAACAACCATTATCTGACTTGAACACTTTCACCCTGGATTCGCACCTAGCAATGTGGAAAATTGTCAAACTGCAGATTGTCCGGCGATTGTTGTCATGCAAAGTTCAAAGACACAGTATCTGGACCCAATTTCTGCTGAATGTAGTTAAACTAATAAATGCGAATTTCCGAATATCAGATGACAATCCATCAGGCTTTTCTCCTCGTCTGCGGTCACAAACATAAGTCTCAAAGTTCGCTCGCACTTTGCTCTCTCTCTCTCTCTCTGTGACATTTGTGGACTGGAGGACCCGGGCGCCGGCTGAAGAATGGACACATTAGGACACGACGCCCACAGTTTGCTGCTAGAATCCTGGGTTAGGGTGTATCACATTTCAACAGCAGAATTTACTTCTTTTTTCTTCAGACTTGGATGGCTATGTTCTGAAAAGGAAGTTCTTCTTCCTGCTGCTTGGTGTTGAGGGATTTCCAATATTCTAAACTCCAAATATGATCATATTTGATTGAATATAATCCCCGATCAAAGCGAGAAAATATGAAGATCACGATAATTAAATTTTTGTTTCAATCTCTGCATTATTCCAAAGTCATCTTACATATTCCACTTGGATTGAAACATTATTTAATCAAAAAATCAATAGGAAATATTGTCATTCCAAAAAATGTTACTTGAAGTAGATTCATGTACACATTGCATACTGTACAATTTTCAATCCCATCATAAAATTTGCTTTTCATGTAAAGTGCCGATGTACATGTACAGGTACAGTACAATGTTCAACGTTCATGAAGATTCTTATCAAGGAAAAATACTTGAATTACTAAACTCATGCACACATGTAATTTGTACATGTTCACTATAAGTTTTGACAATTTATTAGAGCGAAATTTGACATACAGACAATCGTACACAACATGAACGTGTTTGAAGATGGTGGATTTTTCATTTCATTATTTATACCCACAAATATGTTTTCTTCCTTGATTCTAAAAAATATAAATTCTTTTTTTATGACATACACAACTGTAGGCTTGTCACTGTCACTGTAGGTCTATGTTATCAAATGCTGTACTGTACTGCCCATATATCTTGATTGTGCTGCTGATATCATAACTAAAATTGAAGTGATGCGTGCCGAAAATGTACATGTGTTCAGTTGTAGTAAAAAAAAACACACCAAAAAGACCTCAACATTTCCCATTCTGATGCAAAGGTCAAGTACAACATGCACATGGGAATTAACTCAATTGATGGAAAACACTATCCTGCACTTGCTACCCATCGGTTTTCCAAATCAAAATATGCCATCATGATATTTCATCAATTACTCCAGCTGCATGATGAGTAAGCACTAGAACCAGTGAGCCTGTCTTGCCATACATGTACATATTGCAGCGTAAGTGAAAAACATGTATAGAGGGGTGCTCTGCGGAGGGAGAATCGGGTCTCCTTTAATACATCCTAACCACAACCACTGAGCAGCCATAGAAAATCCAATATTTTCATATTTGGGCTAGTCTCTGTCCCAAACCCAACATTGACCAGTATGGAAACTGTTTTCTTTTTAACCGTTGTTTCAGAGTTTAGAGCAAGACAGTATTTCCTTCTAAAAATATCAAATGTTATTGATCCTCTAAAATATTTTTTCTTCCATAAGTGACCTTATACAGTTTAATGTCTATTCAAGAATTATATTGGTCACTTCAATTAGTTACATGAATTTTCCTAACTTTGTTCATTTTTTCTGAAAAGCAATGTCCCTATATTAAATTTGTATGTTATCAAAATCCACTTTCCAATTGAAGGAGAACAAATGCATTCATCACAACATACTTATTTTGTTAACCTGGTGTTAGCTTTTCATATTCCAGCATATGTCACCTTTTTAGAATTTCTCCACACACTAGCTGAGGTACTAATATACACAACACTTGGCAAAGGTAACTCAGTGATGAATACATTATGTAACAGTTTGGACTGGTTTACCATTAATTATGCATTGATTAGTCACAGCCATTCACTGTAAATGTATATGTATGCTACATGTAATGTGTATCAAAACGGGTCCGAAGTATTATAATGTATAGTAGTAATTACAGGTATACTTTCTATGACATGAACTTTTACATGAAAAGACTGAAATTCCATTACTTTAGTGTCTAACCTACATGTGAAAGTCATTGTCAGTGATAAAATAATGCAACGATGTTGAAATCATATTGAATTACCATGCCAGGTCAAAAAATGTCTTAATGTATATGTTTCAAGAAATCGTTTTAAAAAGTGAAAGAATTTTAAAGCTTTATACTATAAACAATCACATACTGTATTTAACAATGAAGATTATGGTCTCCTTACCACTGTCATATCAAATGTGTGCATGTATAAAATTTTTGAAATTAGTTTTATTGCACCATGGCTACATGTGTATGTACAAATAAATTATACAACTCAAAGTTCAGTTGGAAATGAAGGAAAATCAATTTATTAGCTTTCTTCAATTGTATCATTAACCTCTATTGTGGAAAGCTCAATTGCCCAACGGCAACAAATATTTGCCGTCAACATCATTGTGCGGACTATTTGTTATTGCTCTAATCACTTCTCACTTGATTTTGCCAAGGGTTTGGTATAAAGGCTTGAGGAATCTTTGTTGCAAAGATTGTTCATTTCACAGCCCAGTGAACCAAATTAGTCCCTTGAATGGTATTTAATTGAAGATTTTCTTAAAAGCCTCAAGAGAGAGAGAGAAAGAGAGAGAGAGAGAGAGAGAGAGAGAGAGATCATCTTGGAGGAGGTCTAGGGTAACTCAGGGATGCTCTCCTTCCCTAATTACTTATCAATGAGAGGTTTGGGCAGGTTCATGGATGGGTATCAAAAGCAGGCACAGGGTTGTGCATTGTATACAGGCCCACATGTATAATATACCTTCATTCAATGTAACATGATGGAAATGAAGTTCTCTTTGTGAAGGCTATTATGAAACAAAAAAAATTAGCTTCTCTAAATGTAATCAATATGACCTTCAGAAATTCTATTTTACTGCAGAAATATGTCTATTCCTTTCATTTACAATAACAAGGGATTGTTAGGGGTGTGCGGCGGCATTTACCTCCCTGTAATCTCCCAATGAGTGCAATACGCGTTGTGTGTAAACGTGCTCCTCCCCTCTAATCTTGATGCAGGCTCGATCAGGTTCAGGAGAAAACACTCCATTCCTTGGACAGAATGTTAACCCGAGGCCCGATGCTTTTAGAATGCTAAACTTCTCGCAAAGAGTAGGGTAATCTACATGTACTGTATGTACATGTATACAGATCTTTGGGATTGGCTGCATAGCCCTTTAAAGATTAAAAGCAGGAGAAGAATTGTGGGATGCATATATATCATACAGATCTGGGCCATGTATTACAAAGAGTTGATATCAATCGTAACTTATTTGCGATTGATATCAATCGTAACTATGTACATGAGAGATAGGAGACTGTAAACTTGCAATTGATTGAAGGACTTACAATTGATTTGGATCAATCATAACTCTTTGTAAGACGGGGCCCTGAAGACCAAGGGAAGATTAAAACCGTACATTACATAAAGTCTTCTTGTCCAACAATAAGCACCAGAACAGAAAGTACAGAATGATAGAGGGTGTTGTTATGTGTTTGTTTGTTACTTGTTTATTTTGTTTTGTTTTTGTTGTTTTTTGGATGGACAAAATATGCTCAGAGACTGGAAAGTTACGTGATTACTGCACACTCCTATTCAGTTTTACAGCTCAACGTATGAGGAAGAAAGAAAAAAAAGGTGTAAACCAAACTCTGTACCAAACATTTACTGCCAACTTTGTACACAAACAAGCCGCATGGAACACCAAGGAAATGTTATCCTGAATAGCCCTATTTAGCGACGATCCGCTGTCACCATGGTCAACCTCCCGCTATGATTCAAGCCAGGAGCTGTCTGTTGATCCAAGCCATATTCCATCTGTTCTGAAAATAACTGACAGTCTATTGCCACCGCATTGTACTACGGCCCTGTGTACATGGTCATGCTAGTCTTACTGCCTGTCCCAATAGCTACTGAAATGAATAATTTAGGCCTATTGATTATTTAAAAAACACCTGATAGCTTAATAATATAAAGGTGCTAATGGTACATGTATGTTCATTTTATGACACACATTGTAACAGTGAGACTATAAAATACATACAGTACATCATGTACTGTACATGTACCTCTTCATTTCTCTATATTGAATGATTATGCATTCAAAAATATTTTTAAAATAATGGCAGTATAGGGCTCCACAGAGTCCACAATAGTTATGCTATAGGAGACCAGTGCATACCACCCCCCCCCCAAAAAAATAAATAAATAAATAAATAAAGTCATGTGTGATGATGATCCACTGTCATAAAAGTGGTGCAGAGAACCATATTAAACAGGTACTATTTTGTCATATTACAGGAGATGGTATAGGGACTGCTGATTATAGGGACTGCTGATTATATGCACTCTGCTCCTACTACTGTAAGTATTATAGCCAATATGGAGAACTAGACCTACATGCTAACTGAGCAACAATACCAATTGCATAACATGTCCATCAGATGATCAAACAACCTCTTAAACCAAGTCAAAGATTTAAATACAAACATTCTGTGACAAGGAATTCTTTGCTTGACACAGAAAAAAAAGCTACAATTAATTTTTGAACGCACATGAACGTTGTAGTGGAGCAATGCTTTCCAATTATCTACTGTCGGTGCCTGGTAAGGGATTAACTTGAGGCTGACGGACTTTGCTTTGGCCGACTATAAATTTGCAACTCTACCCTGGATACCCATCCATCATCCCAAACAATGATTTATTATACAATCACTCTCCTCTGGATAGTAAAGGATAGTAAACTAGAAGGGGGGATTCATATTTTTCTAGGTAAATCTACAAAGCTATTGCACACAAAAAAACAAAAATAAGGAAGTGCTATTGGTAAACTGCAACGATACACTTGCATAAAATTGGTACCTGCACACTCTTCAGAGTCAAAGCTGATTATCTTCATAATTTACATGTAGATTCAGTTTTGATGTTAGTCAACACTCACTGAGAACTGATTTTCTTGACAGTCAATCAAAAGTGTAACCTACAGTGTACTTTAATAATGTTCATAACCCTTCACTTCTTTATTTCCCTTCTGTTAGTATTTTGATTGTTTAATTTTATTTGTTGGGGGTTGGGGTGAGTTTTTTCTTTCCATTTCACAGTAAATTTGATTGAAGGTAATAATGGGTGTATGCTAAATTGCTTAAATCTCCTATTTCATTGCTTGATTGATTTAATTTAATTATGTGAAATATTTAAATCACTTATTTCTGTGTATCAAACTATGACACCCTTCCTTATTTTCCTTCTTTTTGCATTTTAATAATTCAATGTATTTTTCAAAGTTATTTCAAGGCCCATTTACAAGTACTTGATTGATCATGTAATTCCAGACTTCTATTAAGTTCTATAAATATTAATTAGTCAAATCTTAGTCATCCAACATGTAGCCCTGCCTGATTGCATACAACCAAGGAGTCGGTTTGATCAATTGTTTCTTATTTAATTGCTTTGATGGAAAATACATTTATTTGTTCTGTGATAATTAACATGTACTATTTATATACAGTACAAGCTGTATCTCACAGGGGTCAAAGTCTGTTTACACAGATCAATATGTGGCTGCTAAGATCCTAAAACTGCCAAATTAGATGCAATTTATAAGACAGAGATATACTACAGAATGATACTGTTACACACTGTATGTACTGAATGCAAGATGGCAAAATCATTATCACATAGATATTCCTATTAACGTACCGGGTATTAAAAAAAAAATGAGCCTGATGACCCTTAATGTTGAATGAAAAAGAATGTAAATGATCTACATATTTGTTTATTTACTTTAATTCCAATCATCAATCCATAGTTCCATACATTGTACATGCATATCTAGTACAATAAAAACATGAATTAAATATATGCATCTATACCCTGTATCTACACATGTCTGTTCTGTCTATCACATTAAATACATGTACAGGAAGCAGTCAATGCCACTGCTAACTTCCGAGATTTACACATATCCCAATTCCTACAACATCAACCTGCTAAATGTTGGTAATTACTGCATACCTGTACATGTACAGTACATGTACATGTATGTGTGCTACCTCATGCAAAAGATTACAGGAAGATGATGAAATTCTTTCTGGGGATCACGGGATAGATGTGGAATTATGGATAACATACCAGTACCGGTAAGCTTCTCTTTTGTTTTGTTTACTTGCACATGTAAAGTACAGTGTAAGATGCATATACTGTATAGCGTGGTACTACTTGCTGCATACATATATATGATATTATGTTTGTCATCTATTTGTACATAATACATATATTTATACTTGGTTTATTTTTGAATGAGTACATGTAACTATGTAGTATAGTCATGAAAAGGTTTCATCTCACAACCCATACTAGCACAAGCAAAGCAAATGAGTAGAATTTTCATTACTGGTATAAACCCAACTCGTACCTGCACATAGAGGCCAGGCAGACAGATATACAATCTTAAAGAGAAGGTTGAGTTCTGGGAAGAGGTGAAAAATAGTTTTTGAACTTCATCATTCTATTATGCAAGTGTGGAAGAACATCAGATAAGACATGTTCCCTGAAAAGCATGGCTCTTCAAATGCCTTCATATACTAAATATGTCATGTTCATCGTAAAACTCGGGGGGGGGGGGGGTTTTTTATGCCACGTGTTCGTGTAGTCCCATATACATCTTTCTGTGTACAGTGTTTGTACCAAGTTTCTTATCATTTTGATGATTCCAGAACCTTGCAATACACACAAATTCTTATATGCTAGATGATCAACCTTTTCTGGTCGATTCCACATCGTTTCTTTCACAATGCAATCGCATGACCAGAACTCAACTTCATCTTTAAGTCGATCAAAACCCTCATTTCATTTTTAGAGAATTTAGACTCACAGGCTTTCTATATAAAGAAGGAATGTTCTTGAGCTGCTATTTTTAAGACGGGGTATAAGGCATGGAACCTATAATTACTAAAGCAAATTGCACTTATTTGGTTGTTAGTCCCTTGTAAGTATGTGTACAAATAAGACATAAAACTGCCCTCTTGTTGAATTCTTGTATTCTAATTTACAGTAGAATTTCTTATACATGTTAGTGGGAGCTCTAAAACCATGACATTCCTTCCTTTGGAAATATTTTTCAAATAACTGACCAGCCCTGAATGCAATTATTTACACTTTGCTGCCAGAAGGCACCAGGGAATTTTCAGTATAATGCAAATACCGGTACATGTGCACCAACATATTTTCCACTATCAAACTCAACTGAAGCGTTATTGACGTGTGTAATGAACTATATGCACAGGTAAACAAAGAAGTATAAGAATAACAATTTGGTGACTGATAAAGTGATTTCTTTTAAAGTTATTTTTATAGTTAATATAATTATTGATATAGGTCTACATTGATGTATTATACATGGAGATAAAAACATTGTCTTTTAAGTTTATAACCATAAACTTCTATAGACAGAGATAAGTTTAAAATAAAAAATTCGTATTTTTTTCTTCTTGGTAACTCGAAAACTGCTGTGTTTCACTTGCACACTTCTTCCTTTCATCTATTTATGGTATACCATGCAAATCATACTACAGTTCTAATATGATATTCACACAATCTTTCTTCACAACAATTATAGACTACCAGTAGCTACAGTATTCATTTGTAAATACAAAATGACGGCTGATGGCTGCTGGAGCAGACGAAAAGCAGAATTTAACTTAAGACTTTTTTTTCCTGGTTCTTCTTCCTAGTTCCCTGAATTAGTCAGCTGCATAATGTAAGTTGTAGTATTATATTTCTCTCTTTTAATCTCATTTTCAGTCACGCCAGACGTTCATAATTCATATCTTCAAAAAAACTTGGACACTAGATCAATCCAATGCTGTTTTTACTTATTCATTGGCACATGCACCCTATCCTAACGACACACACTAGGTCTACACCAAAGTTCTGCAAGAATCTTCAAGATTGAACATGTTGAAAGAGCAGACTGCACCGAAGAAGAAATATGAAGAATTGAATCCAGCCAGATTGGCCGGTAGACTATTTTATAAATGGGAAGACAGTGTAGAAATAATAGTGAGGACTGTGTGAGCAGAAGACTCGACCGCGACCGTGAAAATAGAGAAACCGGCTAGGCTTACCTGAGTGACAAGTGGAACGAGGGTTTGCTCGATGGATTTCGTCTTTATTTCCAGGGTCTTGGAATCAAACTTCAGAGACATATTGTCATCATCAGCTACAGCACCGTAGACGCCTGCAGACGCCATTTTGCGCATAATTTTCCTCTAAATTCACCGCTACAACAGGATGAAGTGCCACCGATGAATGATTTCAATTATCATCACCCGAAGAGCGCGTGTGTCTCTTCCAAACATGCATGCGATTCATATACAGCGCGCGCGAATTACTCGTACGGCTAGTCTTTTTCCCTTCATAACGAAAATAATATGCTAATTGTGCCTCTTAATAATAACATAGTCAGTCAAGTCATAACATTTTTATTTCGGTAGAATGAGAATTTTATTATTTTTATAAGTAAATGAAACTTATTTATGTACAACACTTATTATAACTTGCTCTTAATCGTGAATTTGTAATTATTTGATTTCGACGATTTTATATTTCGATCATTGCTTGCACTAAAGGCTACTTTATGTAACGCACGCGTACGTGCCCGTAAAAACAACCTTCTCCTGTCATGATTGGCACATCAAGCGAAGAAAAAGGGGGATTTCCCCTCCCAAACTCAGTGGGCGTGGCGGGGTGGGAGGGTTGGGGTCTCGATCTGATTGGTTTTTGTTTTATTTTTTTAACTAATTACTTTAACGGGGGAGGGAGGTGAGTAGTCAATATGATACATGAGAAAGAATATGTTCACGCATTTCCGAATAGACACGCCCTTCTCACATTACGTTCGTTTTTCGTCGATCAGAACTATATTTAAGCTATCAATTATCACCATAACGATTTTGTTTCTCCTTAAAAACTCAAACCTGTTCCATTGGAAGAATGGTCTAATTGAAATAACGCTAACTGCCATCAAGCTATGTTTGTTCTTTTTAAATAAAAATGTCTGCATTGGTTATGAAAGTTCCACGAAGGTTTACCAAGGGGTTTCACTTTACTTTGTAATGGGAAGGCCGGTATCCCGTCGGAATAGAATCTTCGACAAAAAAATAACAAAATTAACTTCTATATCAAGTAGATTTTTTATTTTAAACTCTGAAACGGCATACACAAGTTTACAAATGAAGGGTAAGGTAGATGACCTGAAAACCGCGGCAAGTGTAGGTAACCTACATTTTTTTTTGGTAAACTACAGATAGCCTACTACTGATTGAAAATTACGGATTTTACCTGGAAAATGTGACTGTAAAATCACATCTACCCAGGATTTTACCGAGTAGGCTGGCATACAGACAGCGATGCTCCTGAAAGCTTTCTATTTGACCTAGTCACTATCTTTATTTTCAAAACTATAGCAGGTAACTCAATTAACGAATCAAAAGGTCAAATCATGCACACAAAGGCGGTGTAGTGCCCCTCCCCCAAGTCCCCTTCTCCTTTATTTGAGATGAGCGGGTTTATTCAGTTTGTCCACAGAAAGCTTGGGTGTTTCACGTACACTGGTAGCATTATAAATGTTGTAGAAACTGTTACTGTTTCGTTTTCTGTCTGTTCTTTTTCTTGCAATTCTATGTTCGTCTTCTTCCTTTCCTTGTTGGTTTTCTTTTTCTTCATCTTCTTCTCGATCCTTCTTTATTTTAGTCGAAACATTTGCTCTCATGTGGGAAAACTGTGTTCTTGAATTAATATCGCTTATTCTTATACAAATAAGATCAGCCATATTCTATTCTTCTCATTATTGTATTTTTATTTGTTATATTTCTGTTTATTTTTTCCAATCTTGTCGGCAAATTTATTCTGACGTTACTTCTCTCGATCACCCTTTCCCTGTCTGTATGTCTCTTTGTTTGACCCCCTCTCTGTGTGAGCGTTCATTCACCTCCCCTTTCCCTATCTATCTCTCTCATTCACCCTCTATCTTCCTTCTAACCCACTCATTATTTGATGATCCTGTCATATCAAGGTAATTTCTATATTTTGCCGCCCCTCGTTTACAGTGCAACTTTTCGAGTGTGCCCGTTTGCTACTTCCCCAACAACGGCATTCGTGTGCATTGTCGCCCTCTGACGACAAATGCAGGAGAACTTCATCAGAACAACCATCAGAAATTGGGAAATTGGTCGTTATATAGCCGAAGAGAAATGTACCAGTAGTGCAAAAAAGAGGGGCCGGCAAAATCACCTTGTTAGAATGAGAGCTTGCTATTAGTGTTCTATATACTGAATTTCCATTAAAAAACATATGAATAATCAACCACTGGTTGCATTCTTGGTTAAGCTCCATTTTTATACAGACTGTAGTTTATTACACTTATTATTTTCCCCCTATTTTTAAAAACTTTTAGATACATTGGGTAGTGATCCCCCCCCCTGATAAAAAAAATTCAAGAAATACAGTTTAAAATTGTACAGGTGGTAGTAAAGGGGTAATTTGTGTGACATGCGATGCTTCAAGATCATGAATACAGCTATGAAAGGTGTCATCATCAATCTAACTACAAAGTATTCATATACTTCATATATTCATGGGTGCATCTGTATTACACATTCAATGTGTTTGATTTTTTGATGAGGAAAATGTTGCATGTTTTTTTTTTGTACAGGTATGTTGAATTTGAGCATCTTATCAGGTAGAATTTTAACAAAGATTGGTGGCATTTGAATTTCAGAGGATTTTAATTGTGTTACTGTTGTCTCTATGTCACCACGGCATTGCGCAATGCCGGCCATCAATTAATGAGTTACAATAAAGAAGTCAAGGAATAACAGACTTACAGAAGCGTCATAATCATTTTTTATAAGAAACAAAATTCTGTCTGTTCAGAGCCAGAAGGGCAAGAACTCTGTATTAAGTACATGTATATGAGTTACGGCCCTTTTTGGCTTCAAACAGATGATTTATTGCTGTAATACATAACTGAACATGGTAATAAGAAGAAGAAAAAAAATGAAACAGCAGCTTTTCCCATGAACATGTGAATATCAGCAATAAACAAAAATAACAGTATTATATCTTTTACTTTTTTAAAAATCAATATGAAAACAAAAAACATGTTGTGAAACTAGTTTTTTTCCAAGAGTAGTTGATTTTTTACCTTCCTCATCTCAATAAGCGGAAGACAATTTGTATAACATTAAAAATCTATACTTAAAAATATGTGATACAATTACACATGCAAGTTTATGCTGTAACCTGTAAACATAATATAAGTTAAAGATAAAAATTATAATAGTAAACTTGTAATTTATTGAAAATGCATGCATTTCATACTTATTCACTATTGACTTTGATCATCATAAAGGTGGTACATCATCTTGTCTTTTTCTTATAGACATTAGAAATACTTTGGCAGACTTAGGGTTCAGTGATGCTGTATAACTTGCATTTAGAAACATGTATATCCATTTTTTTTTTTGCAGTACATCTTCATTCAAGTTCCCAAGAGTTAAAGAATAAATAACAGATTTGTGATGCCTTCAGTAAGTAAAAAAAAAAAAAAATAATAAGAATTGATCTTGGACAATTCACTTCTATTTATGTAAGCAATATGTTGATATTATATTAATGCACATACATACTTACATGTAGTTACAAATACTTTGTGCTATTAAAGTAGATTTCAAAATAGAAATAAAGCAAAAGCTTCTTTTGCTACAGAGGCTGTACATAAAACTGGGGAAGACTCCAGGTTGATGATCTTCAAGGGGAAAGAATCATATTAAAAATGGTAATTTGTGTATGACTTGAGGTATAAAATCAACCAAAAGGTAACCTTTTCTAATTTGCATTCTGTGGGCGAAGAGTATGATGAATATAAAGGAAAACGTAAAAGCTCTGTTCACTGAACAGACTTAGTTTCTGTGCACATACATAAGACAGGGATGCAACTTAGAATTAATCAGAGGGCCTGAAAATTACCTAGAACAAGCTAGTTTGTACACACAAAAAAGCTTAAACTATGGTATGAAAATAACTCGCCAGGGCCTGAAAACAGACATCCCAGATAAGATCGAGTTCTTACAAAGCTGATTTGCAGAACTAGAATGTCCCCATATTCTGCTTTGATCTGTAGGTTTAAACATGATAGTTCATTCCATCACTAAACTGATGGCATGATGGCATCTAGTCCTTTATCACGTTTCTCCCGCTTGCTGTTCTTGTTTGAGTTTGTTCTTGAGGTGTACATTGATGGTTGCAAAGGGGTTTTTCTTGAATGCTGAATGCTTCAGAACCTCCTGGAATCTTGCACTCTCTTCAAGCCTATATATAAGAGGGGTAAAATTAGAAATAATATGAGATGTTATTTCATTTCCGGGGCGGGGGTTGGCTCTTCTATATTTTAGCAGACTGTGTTCATCCGAGGATATCTACAAATACAATACCGAACAAACTACTCTTGGGGAGTGTTTCACAAAGACTTAGATCGACTTTAAGTTGGACCTAACTATGGATGGCAGGCAATTCATGGTTGCTCTCATCATTGATTTCTCAATTATGATCTTTAGATAATATTTTTTCTTCAATAATGAACTTTCAAAAAAGGTAAATTCTGCAGATTTGTGACCACCATTTGTGTAACCACAATTTGTATGTCCCTTGAGAGACCAAAACCAGTAAATGGTGAGGGCAACCAGTGGCAGGAACAGCCTGCCATAGTAACATCCAACTTAAAGTCGATCTTAGTCTTTGTGAAACACCCCCCCCCAGGTTATTAAACTATTGACTTCTGAATTCTCTCAATTCTATAAGCTTTCCACAGGAACCATCAGTTCCCCTAGCCAATAGGTTCGGTTAATAACAGGGAAGAAAATAAACAAAACAAAACAAAATTACACTACTTTATGATATCTCATTTAGAGAGCTGCAAAATACTCCATTGATGGTTTCACACACAGGTGCACAAAAAAAAAATTAAATAAATACAAAAATTACACCTTACGAGCATTCTTTATCTTTGCAAGAAGAATCAAGATGACTAAAATGTAAGGCCGAAATTGTCATACTTACATCATCTTCTGCTTATCTTTCATTTTCAGGGTGGCTCTTGGTTTTTTTGCTGGCTGGCTGTTCCTGTGAAAAGACAATTTTATATAGTTTTAACATACTGGAAACGATGTATCCGTCAATGTGAAATGTACATCAAAAATACATTTAATGTTCCTTATACTTTATGAGGGCAAAACTGTTTTACCACTTTTTCACCCCACCCACCCCAGATGGACATGTACTAATATAGCTAACAGTTAGTTCTCTCTTATCATTTATCTGTTTGATAACCAGGAATGTTGGGTAGGTTTCAATTGCAAATAGTGGCTTTCTTTGGTTGTTTTCTTTTAAAAGGCCAAACTAGTGCCTATTCCCTAGTGTTGTAGCTACCAGGTGTACATTTGCTTATTATTTATTTGGATACACAATTAAAATGATCAAATGCAACACCTGACATCTCAGAAGTTACCTGCTAACATTTTGTGCTCTCACAAATGCTCTGGCAACAATTTATTGGGGCTTACTGTCATTAAATATATAGGGTAACAGATGCGGTTGAGTTTCAGGTTAGGATAGGGTTAAGTTTAGTGTTTGCTTCAGGGAATTAGGGATAACATTAGAAATATGATTGGTAGAGCAATTTTTATTTTAATTGAACTGTAAAACAACACCTGGTATTTGCGCTGTTTGGTGTGTAGTGGGGTCCAATCCTCAGGATCTCTGAAAGCTCTGGAAGGGCTTCATTCAGAGGATTCATGTCACCCACGACCGGTACTCCCGCTCTCTTCTTGGCATCCATCGCTCTCCTCTTGGCAGAGCTTATGGTGTCCACCTCTGTTGAGTGAATAAAGAAGACAGTCGTCGTTGAAGGTGTTTCACAGCTGTGTCAGCACTTTGATAATCATATACAGTGATGCACTATCTGCCCGTTTTGTACATGGCAATTGGTCATATTTTCACATGCTAATACCTTACCTAATAAATCCTTTTCTAAGAAAAAAAAATATGATATTTTAAGCACATCATCAGTGTTTATCAAGATCTTTTAACATTTCATTTCAGAATTTTATAAAACAATGCTAACTTCTCTGGGAGAAACATTTTCCAGTTTATCACTGGAGATGCTATTTCATACAAATAAGAAAAGGATACCATTTGGTTGTGAAAATGTGAAGCAAAGTGGAAAATAATTCTCACACAGTAATGTGAAATTTCAGCTATTTGCCTGATTGAAACATATCTCATATTAAACATTGAGAATAAGGAATCATACCCCAAAAGAAAATTCTCTTCACAAAGTTACTTTGACACTTTCCTACTGTACACCAAGCAAACTAGTGGACGATAATTATTTGATATAGATGGAAAATATTTGATATGTAATTAAATCAGAGCTTCCTCACGCATCATACATGTGACAATCTCACAACGAAAACACTGTACATCAGGCCAAGATCTTTGCCATGTAGTCCTACAGAAACTCACTTTCCAACCACTTGTCATGCCGAAGTTTTCTCTTCTCCACCTTAGTGATTTGCTTGCTCCCTTTGATGCTTTTCTTGGACACAAAGGACATTCGATCATCCTCTGTTTGGAGGGGAAGAGACGCATCTTCTGCAGAAGAGCTTGAGAGGAGACCCTTGGTTGGAAACAAGACACTCGGCTGTAATAGGCCCTAAATATGTCAATGATGAAAGAAAGAATATAAGAGATGCACAAGAATGATAAAATGTCTAAAAACTTAGAATTCTTAAAAATGCTAGAAAAACGCATCTATTTATCCAGTTTTTTATGTTCATTCTAAACACTCCAGTCCCAGATCTTCATGTTTCTGTCTCCTACCCCCCCCCCCCCCCCCCCGGCCCAAAAAAGGCNAGGTGCCAAATAAGGCTATTCCTACAGTGTTATTGGCGCTAGTGTAGTTCCGTATCTATTTTTTTAGCAGTTTAATATCCATTCTTAGCAAATGAATTTTAGCCTAATTTGAATCATAATCATAGCTATATTGCATTTTCCACCTGAATTTGAATCACATCCGACATCAGGAAACCCTTGTTTAGGGCTTCGATGTTGACGTCGTCGTCGCTCAGTACAATCTCCACGATGTAGTCCTGCACCTCAAACTGAAGCTTATCAGTCCAAAATTATGCAGACTTCTTGTATGTGCTATACCATACACCATATGAGAAAACTAAAATCTCCAGTGGCAGTGTGAGAAAACAGACAAAAAATAGGGAAAAAATCCCTCAGAATATCAAGAGGACTCTGTTGGTCAACTGGCTCTTTACTTACACATGCTTTCTTAGCAGTCAGGTAAAGCAAACCATCAAAGTAAAACCAGATAGGGTGTTAACTTGTTTCCTTTCCCAAACCATTCTTAGTTTTGGACTGAGAAGTTAAGCAAGTATGAGGTTATATCTATGACACACAAATATAACTGCACATGGGACCATGTGAAGTGCCATGCCCCGGGATATTATTATTTTCATGCAATATTGTTATATTTCTTGAATTAAATACTATGCTCACCGTGTCCATTTCATTCACAGCATCCTTATCTGCGACTTTCACCGCTGACGGGTGTAATTTTCTTCTCTGTCGCTTGATTTTCCCCATTGTTGCTTGAATCCTTGATTCTTCGAACCCTTTAAATTTTCGCTGCTACCGCACTGAGATGGATAAGATATAGCTAATGCGTAGCATAGCTCTTTAATCACAAGGGTCCAGCGGAACATGTTTAGCTTGAGTTGAGGAAGAGCGAGGAGTCAAAAAAGGAAGTTAGAATTTACTTTGATTAATTAACAATTAAAGTAGAAGATAAGAACTTATATCAGTAATGTACATCGGGTAACGATTTGAATGGTATAAAAATATACTAAAATGCCTGCAAAGAAAACAACTCCGAAAAAAAGGCTCACGAAAGGAAATGAGCGCCCCAGTACTCTCGAGCGGAATGCTCGAACCGTGGACCCCACGTCTGCCGGGCTGGGGAAAGGAGCGTCGAGCCTACAGCCACTGTCAACTGAGCAACTGACTGTCGATTATAAAGCTGGAGTGATCATGGCCATAACATTCCCTCTTGCCCTGATTTTTTTCTGGAAGGTCACTCTACCGGTGACATGGTTCGTCATGAAAACTGCACTTGGAGAACAACTCGTGATGAAACTTAATTACTTCAAGCAAGGCAAGTGATGCATGATGTGATGACTGATGATGTGACCATGACATTTGATTTTGAATCCTGTAAAGTGTCTACTGTTTATAACATGTTGATCTAGATAATAGAGCGAGGTGATAATGTAAAATATGAAATTGATATCAATATCATATATTATATCATTAACTATCCCTCTAGATCCAAGGCCAAGTCCAAGAACCAGAAAATCTTGAATATTAACAATTCTAAAAGTAAAACCAACTTCAAATTAACTGTCACAACTAAAATGTCGGCTTTTATTAATGCTAAAAGGGTGTAAACAGTTCATGAAGCTACAGTAACTTTTAAAAAAGTATGTCGTAGGCAATCTATAGTTATGGATTTTCTCATGGTGTTGATATCGGTCTACCCTCTTGAAGAAACACCCCCCCCCCCCCCCCNCCCCCCCCCCCCCCACCTCCCCAAAATAGAAAATAAAAAATAGCGATGATAATAATAATAATAATGAATAGTTAGACCAAAAGGAAAATATAACACCATTAAAGATTGTTGGTGATGGTGGTTGTTATTTTGTTTTACATTTTTTAAAACACTTTTAATTTGGTTTTTCCATTTAATTACTTGAAAGGAAAGGCCCCAGATATGCTTTTGCCTCTGTAATTGTGTGTAATGCTCTGTCTCTATGATATACTTACAGATGTTTTTACAAGGCTGACTTCAGAATGTCCATCCTGGATCCCTGCTGAGGAGCGATCCTACCTTAATGACAGGCTGTCAGAAACATTGAGAAGGATACCTAGTCCAAAAACACAGCAAGAGTTTGAGGATCTGATCGAGTTCGGAGAACCCCTCATTATCACTGATGCAATGAAAGGTAGATCTTTTTAGGGGGACCTGACAGTTGCACCGGTGACAGTTGCCCCAGCTGTGCATTGTAAACGTTATAGGGAGTAGGTTTAGGGTTGCAATTCGTTTTTAGATTAGGATTAGGTATAGTGTTAGGTCCAGGGATGAAGTTAAGAATTTGATGAGTAATGGAAATTGACACAGAGCTATTGTTGGAGGAGTAAGTTTCATAAAACTAATTCTAAAGCTCAAAAAGAAATCTGATCCATTTGAAGTTAATTTAGTGTTAGCAAGATTTCATACTCCACTGCTCACTGTACAGTATGAGCCATCATTTTTACAAGAGTTGCTTTGTTTGGTTGCAAATTGGACAACATACAAAAATGGCTGGCTATTGTTCCCGAGCAGCTAGCAGGTTAGAAGTTATTGTATTAAATGAATTTCAAAAGGTGTTGAAAAAAAATATAAAAAGCAGTTAGAGATTTATCCATTTGATGCCCCACTTAAAGACTAGCTATTGTTTTCTTTCTCAAACAAATATGAATACTGGGAGTTTATTGTTTTTTAATGAGACATATATATATATACATGATAATTAGCTGGTATTCATGAAAGCAAAAAACAAGAGAAACAAATTAGTGACAGTTTCAGCAGTATCCGATAAAAAGTAGGAAAGTGATGAATTTTTAAAGAAAAAAAAAACTATTTGTATTATAGTCCTCACTATCACTATCACCCCTGTTATATGAATGTACATACTCTTTTATTCTCTTTAAGGATGGGAGAGTTTTGGAACATGGGATTGCGATTCATTCACCAAGGAATATAAAGATGCAGACTACTTCGACTGGCAGGTAAGTGTTAGTATTAAGCTCTTTCCCTTTCCCATATGATGTTACCACCCCCCCCCCTTCTAACAGGAATAATAAAAAGAAACATACCAAAATGAAATGACATTATCCTAGTGCAGCTCACATTTATGTATCTTATGACACAAAGATAAATATCAAGCATGAGTAGGCACCATGTATAATTGTTTTTGTTTTACATACATGTAGGCAGTTTACTGCATCTTGTGAATAATGAGTTGAGGTCTGCTTTGATTGATGGTTGAAGTACTTGGCTAAAATTCAAGTTGCTGAGAGTTCAAATCCCTGTCAATTGCCGTTGTCTGTTGACAAGTTTTTTGATCTACATCCTACAGTTGTTTCACTTAATGCACTACTAGTAGTAGAAGTAGAATAGCGCCATCTATCTAGAAAATCTACTCAGAGAAGTTCCTTCATTTAGCCAAGCTGGAAGACAAAAAAATCAAGCCATTATCTTTGTCTTACCATCCACTGGGACTGGTAGAGACAGATTACTTTAGGTAAAATGCCTAAGTATCAAAAATGTATTTTAAAAACACAGTACCAGAATCTGAACCTTGGCTTTATAGATCCATTGTATAAAAGAAAGAGTAATAAAACCTTGTCCTTGGTGCTTTGTTACTTGAACACTTTTAGCAGTCTACAAGGCATAGGGCTGGTTAAAGTTATAGTTTGTTACAAGGTAACTTTGTTAAATCATAATCTACATGTAGGGTAACATTGAAAAGCCATGAGCACCCTTATTGGTACTTACAGTGTAACTAGTGTTTATACAAAAATTTAATTTTTGATCTATAAATATTTATATGATGGCAATTACCTACTCGCTCTGTAAATGTGCAATTCTTCCCAAATAAATACAGACGACGTTTGTTTTTATTCCTGGGTATAAATTTGACTAAAGGATTTTTACTTTTCTTTACAGGCTGATGTGAAATTTAAGCTGTCCAATATAAGCAATAGACCTGGCTATGAGGGAATGAAATGTGCAGCTGGATACATAGAACCTTTTTGGCCTGAGAATTCAAAGTATGTTGAGGTAAGGAAAGATTCAACATACATTCAAACTGTCAAACATATGGCAAATTTTATAATTTAACATATATCGAAAGACTTCAACTTTGCCTGGAATTGTCAAGCATATAAAGTTTATTTGTGCCATTAACAGTTTTTTCTAATGACTTGTCAGTATATGCACCTAATTTGAATAACATAAATCTGTTCATCCGTCGTCAAGAAGTAGGATGTTACAGGATTTTCAAGGTTGCTGAACATATGGAGAGGTAATATTTGATTATCAACTCACAAGATGATTTTATGTTTACCGAGCATGAATATATATACTTGAAGAATTATTTGTAGTTTTTTAAATTTTATGATGGCAACATGGAACTCTTTACATACAAGGCAAATATTTTTGGTTGAGTGGTACCCTTTAATGCCTGAACAAGGAACAGTAAAACCTTGATTTGGTTTCAAACTGCACGCCTTTCGCTTCCACTCTATTGCTCTATACATCTCCCATAACTTTCCTAACTGATGTAAATCTGTTTGTCTCCCGATCAGGACTGGATGAAAAAGATGTCTCCGCTGCCTAGTTTTCTTCCAAGCAATGCCTTGCCCGACGATACACCTATTACAGGGTTCATAGGGGTTCCAGGGACGGGCGTATCTCCTCATCTAGATGAGACCTGTGATACACTCATGACAGCACAGGTAAAGATAAGGGCTGGTAATCATCAGGACTCACTGACAGTTTTCAGGTTCTACCATTGATTCAGGCTCTGTCACCTCTCTGCTTGATATGATTTGATTTGGTTTGATTTTTATTTATTTATTCCCCACTAATAAGTTCCATGCCCCCAAAATATAGAAAAACATGTGAACGAACAAATAGCTTTATAACAAGCAATCATAGAATATGAATCATGTGCAAAGTAACCAAGTAGCGATTAAATATTTAAAAACAACAACAACAAGAAAACTTAAGCATGTAAAAAAAATCACTGATGAATATAAACTAAAGAGTCAAACAAGAAACATGTTTTTAGGCCTTTTCAGGCTTTAAAGATACTACAGGTATGTCCCTTTTGCAGCCAACATCAAATTCTGTAGAACTTTGCAGGAATTATGAATAGGTCATGTATGTCCTATCTGTGAAATTTAAATGTTAACAGTGTCCTAATATTCAAATTATGCAAAGAAACCTGTTTACTTGCTAGACTTCACTGTAAGACACTACTGAGTGACTGACTGACCTTTTTTCTTCTTTAGTAACAATATACATTGTACATAAAATGAGCTGTAAAGGGTACATGAGCATTTGTCTACATCAATAATCCACTTCTTTTAATGGCCAAAATTAAACCGATTAAATCTTTGCGCAGCATGAAACGTACAACCATTTGGTACAATGGTCTGAAAATCAAGGCTATTACTTACTGGCTCTATAGCTCTTAAGTCGATTCGACAACTAATAGTCGTTATTCTCCCACTTAACGACATTTTCAAGCCCCCGTTGTTTTAAGGAAGTTCTAGATGAGTATTATCTTTCAAATGCCATTGGAATGTAACCTTTTCATTTTTTGGGCCTGCAAATGAGACATATTACCTTTAAAGTATGCAGGGAACCTGTTTCACAAAGCCTTTTTTTCAATGACAAGTGACAAAATCAGTGCTAGGTTACATGTATACATGTACATGTACATGTAATAACGAAATTGTCATTTGTCACTGATGACAAGGTTTGTGAAATGGGGCCCAGATTGTATGGGGTTCCAGCATGTCTTGGTGTCTTTCCACTTTCCAGGCTTATTGAGTAAAGCAAATAGTACACCTATATAAAATAAGGTGAACTCAACAATGTTTACAGATTTACGGAGCACCATAAGTCAGTTTCATTCACTATTCCATGCAAAGCATTGGAATTCTTTACAAAAGAAACATTAGACATAAGTAATAAGTCTTGAGATGATTTATTATGACCTACTTTTGTTTCTTCATTTAGTTACATGATGATGGTGTTTTTAAATGTAATGAAGAAGTTGACAATTGGTGCTCCATAAATCATTGAACTAACACCCTCACTTATATCATTTAAACCTTACTTTGGGTTAGTACACTTATACAAGCACTGCCCTTTATGTTTTTGTAATGATTCTTAATTTATACAGTGAGTTTATAAAATGGTATCTCAAATAGTGGGTAAAAGACATCATGCTCAAATTCTGATGACCGGCGGCATGATGGCATTTTAAGAAGGAAATATTTCAAACTTCAGTGGATTCATGTGGCACCGTGATGATGAGTGCATTGTAGTGACACAATGTTAATAGTGCCCCCCCCTCCCCCTCCCCACGGGGGCATCTTGTACATCATCATCCATGTCATATACATGTACTCTTTTTGTGAAATTCATTCACATATTCTTATTGGTTTGAAACATATGCCCTGGCTGGATATTGATGCTAGAAATACAACCATCAGCTGGCAATAACTTCCGAAGTGTCACTTTCTATTATATTGGAAAGATGCGACCTTAACATTGTGATGTAAACATTTCAGTACATGTATTTTGGAGAAATCATTGGAACAAAACAACAAAAGATAAAATACATGACTGACTTATCAACTACCTAAAGATGGTGAAACTTTCAATAGATATAAAACATTTGCAATCTTTAAAGAAAATGTTCAAAGAAAGCTTATATATTTTAATCTGCCTGTTTTTATTTTAGTTCAGTGGAGTAAAGAATTGGAGTATGTCATGGCCGGTAAAAGAAGATGGAGTTGTGAAGTGGAGGAAGCCAGTTGTCTTCACACTATACCCAGGTAAACTTTCTCCTTGAAGAGTTTATCGCACATGATTTTATTTATTTCATTTATGTATTCCTTTATTAATATTATTTCATTTATTTATTTAACTCTTTAATTTATTCCTTTATTCTTTTGATTGAATTCCAAGCGTTACCAGCAGCACATGCTGGAAGGTTCACTTTACCTTGTAATAACAAGATATTTACAAATTAATTTTGTCTCGGATTCTGAAACATAATCCTGGATTTAGCTCATGCTGCAATGATAATTATAAACCTTTAGGTCAGTCAGGAACCCCATGACTTTTACAAGCCGATCACCTGTCTGATAAGCAAGATATTTATGATTGGAAATCTAAATCAAATTTTGTGTTTTCCTAAAAGTTTTCATAACACTACAGTCTATTGGGGAAAATGAGTAGGGCAAAACTGGTCACTCAAAGATTTTTTTTATTTTTAGGGCTTGCAATATTACACCATATCACAGACACTGATAACATGTAGGGCTGTGCATCTTTATTAGATTTAACGTAGTTAAACCATAGACCTACCATGGTTAAACGATCCCTTTAATGGATGTTAAGGATACTATGTCCCTTTTGCAGCCAACCTCAAATTCTGTAGAACTTTGCAGGAATTATGGATATGTCATGTATGTCATATATCTGTGAAATTTAAACGTTAGCAATGTCCTAATATTCAAATTATGCAAAGAAACCCATTTACTTGCTAGACTTCACTGTCAGACACTACTGTCAGTATTGAGTGAGTGCTGGCTTTTTTCTTCTTTTGTAATAACATACATAAAATGAGCTGTAAAGGATTTGTTTTCATCAATAACCTACTTCTTGTAATGGCCAAAATTAAACTGATTGAATCTTTGCGCAACATTAAACGTACGACCATGCAGTACAGTGGTCTGAAAATCAGACTATTACTTATTGACTCTATAGCTCATAAATGGATTTGGCAACTAACTCTTATCGTGCCACAGGGCTAATCCCCTCTGTGCCAGGTTGTTTTGGAGATAATCTGACTAATGCGAAGGTTCTATGAATGGTGAGTGCAAAACACACAGCACAGCCCAATGAGCATGAACAATAACTGCTCTTACAAAAGCGCCCTTGCACGCTCATGGCACTCAATAGGTAGCGTGCGTGCAGCCTCATGGCAGGCTATGGGCTAATAGTCATTGTTTTCCCACTTAAAGACATTTTCAAGCCCCCTTTTTTTAAGGGGAGTTCTAAATTAGTATTATCTTTCAAATGCCATTGGAATTTAATCTTTTCATTTTTTGGGCCTGCAAATGGGACATAGTACCTTTAATAAATAGACAATCAGTCGCATGTGGTATTTTTTTTAAAAACATATTTTTCCTGCTGTTGTTTCAGGTGACATGATGTTCTGGTACACCAACATGAGGCATCACACGGAAGTCGTCCACGGCTGCTCCCTGAGCTTCAGTTTCCGCATACACACTCCAGC